>JAJKFI010039256.1:0-11544 GCA_029204185.1 Lerista edwardsae | reverse complement strand
AGAACCCACACAGGGGAGAAACCATATAAATGCTTGGAATGTGGAAAAAGCTTCACTTGCAGCTCAGCCTTGACTGTGCATCAAAGAACCCACAGAGAGGAGAAGTAGTAGTAGAAGTAATCTTTATTTACGGTCAAAGACCAGCACAATTTAAAACATACAGTAAGAGGCCTACATAGGCCAAATTTAAAGGAAAACAATTTAAGACCTTCATTTAGTTCTCAATCATCATGATATCACAACATCTTTCAATTGCTAATCAGCCCCAATTGGTATGAAATACGTTGTAATATTTAACCCTCAGACATGAGTTAAGATTGGATCATTTCTTATTTGGTTCCATGTCATCATGGCCCTTGAACAAAACTGGGCAACTGCCAATGAAATTACAGGATTGATATCATCCAATAGAAAGTCAGTAATTCTATTTGAGTCCATGCATACTGATTTAATCTGATGAATTATTAAAGAGTCACGCAGCTCACTATAGAACGGACAATATAAAAGAATATGAGTAGTTGATTCGGGCATTTCAGCTCCGCAAGGGCACAGTCTGTTCTCAAAGGGAATCTTTTTAAATCTTCCCTCAAGTACAGCAGATGGCAGGCAATGACATCTAGCCAAAGTAAAAGCCCTTCGATATTTAGGCACATCGATATTAACTAAATACGGAGCAGGTTGAACAAGATATCTGTACTCCACACTTGATGGAAAGCCTGGGGATCTGGCAAGATCATATTGTCTCTCTATATCAGAGATACGTTGAACCAAAAGTGATTTTGCATGATCATGCCCAATGCTCGTTAGGAAATCCGGAGAAAATCCAATAGATTTCACTTTTGCCACCACCATCTTTGTCCAATGAGAATTAGACTCCTCCTTCCTAATAAGATCAACCAGCCCTAAAGGACGGTAATGAATTTTTAGCCAATAGCTAAAGATAGCAATCCAAATTTTGGCTTCTATTCTTATTTGCCCTGTTTCTAATCTCAAGAATGCATTCAAGACACACTTGGGGACTCCAAGTAACGACCTGAGGAACATTGATTGGACTTTTTCCAATTGGGTGATATTTTTTAAATGGGCCTAATTGAGCTCCATACAGGAGTTGAGCTAGAGCTTTAGCATTGAATAATTTCAGTGCTGCCGGGATATAAAATGCCCCCTTAGTGCGGAAGAAGCGCAAAATTGCTTGCGCACTCTTCCGAGCACTAGAAGCTACATATTCCCCATGGTCCTTCCTAGCTCCATTAGCAGAAAATACCACCCCCAGATATCTAAAACGGGAAACCTGCTCAATCTTTTGACCATCAATTTCCCAATTTCTCAGCTTGGGTCTTTTGGCGAATGACATAATTTTTGTCTTAGAATAGTTTATGGTCAGCCCTTCATCTTTACAGTAGGCTGACAGTCTCCTTAAAGCTCTCCTAAGGCCCAAAGGTGTTCTAGCTAATGTAGCCGCATCATCTGCATATAAGAGTGCGTTGATATGTCTTCCAGCCAACATAGGGGGATGACAATCTGCAGCCGCTAAATATGAGGACATAGAATTAATATACAGATTGAAGAGTAGGGGAGCCAATATACAACCCTGCTTGACTCCTTTCCACGTAGGAATAGCGTTAGAAAGATGACCCTTTGGGCTACATCTTATTTTTAGAGAAGTATCTCTATACAAGGTACGAATAAGTAATAGCAGCCGCTGGTCAATATTCATAGCTTCCAATTTCCTCCAGAGTTTATTACGTGGAATGGAGTCAAATGCTGCTTTTAAGTCTATGAACGCGATGTATAAAGAAGTTGTTTTGGCGGTCATGTATTTTGAATCAGATGTTATAGGACCAAACATTGATCAATAGTAGAACGACCCTCTCTGAACCCTGCTTGTTCTTCTACGAGAAGGTGTTCAGAATTGACCCAATCTTGTAATTTCTCCAATAGATGTTTAGCATACAGTTTACTAATTATACTTAATAAACTAATGGGTCTATAATTAGATGGGTCTCCTTTATCACCTCTTTTAAATATGGGAATAATAATAGCTGTTTTCCAAGACTCAGGGATTTGAGCAGTACACAGAGAGGAGAAATCGTATCAATGCTTGGAGTGTGGAAAGGCCTTTAGGGAAAATGGAAAACTGACTGTGCATCAAAGAACCCACACAGGGGAGAAACCATATCAATGCTTGGAGTGCGGAAAGAGCTTCAGTCATAGCTCAAGCCTGAATTTGCACCATAGAATCCACACATGAGAAAAACACCATCAGTCCATCAATGGTGAGTGAGGAAAGCATTTCAATCTCCCTTCACAAGCCTCCCTTCACATGAAAACATTCACAGAAGGTGTTTCGGTTATATAAATAATCATGCCTGTGAGAAATGATTATTTTTAAAGCAGTTTCTCAAAAGAATAATGGCTGCATTGATGGCTTTAAGCTCCAATTACGTTGTTTCCTGTGTCGGCTTGAGACGGGAATATGGGAGTCGTATTTGACAAAAGGCCCTTCAGTGTCCAAAAGACATTCATAAGGTGGGCCTGGGTGGAAGAAAACCGTATGAGGAAGGTGGAAATGATGTCCCATGTGATGTGGGGAACTTGTTTTCTCCACTGGATTAATCCTCATGACTAGGAGACGGCCATCACAATTAAAACACAAACAAGAAGCAGCAGCTTTTAAGAACAGGCAAGGCCCAGAACAGGTGGCCGGATCATGGCTTGGAAGCCACATGTGCTTCAGACCATGAGAAAAGCCCCGCAGGATCAGGCCCAGTGCCCATCTAGTCCAGCTTCTTGTATCTCACAGCGGCCCACCAGATGTCTCGGGAAGCACACAAGACTGCTGTCAAAGCAGATTCCTGCATCCTGTTGCCACCCTCTTGCACCTGGCATTCTGTGATAGCCTACTTCTAAAAATAAAGAGGTTGCACTACCCATCATGGCCGCCTGCGATGGACATTTCCTTGAGAAA
Organism: Lerista edwardsae; assembly: GCA_029204185.1. Classification (NCBI taxonomy): domain Eukaryota; kingdom Metazoa; phylum Chordata; class Lepidosauria; order Squamata; family Scincidae; genus Lerista; species Lerista edwardsae. Next base: position 8,576 of record JAJKFI010039256.1, on the reverse strand, counting down.
TCTGTCCAATCTAGGCCAGATGTCATCACTACCTCCTGTGGCAAGGAGTGCCACAGATTTTTTTTAAAGGAAAAAATTTTATTTTTATATATTTAGATACTAGGGAATGGAAGGGATAATACAAAGAAAGGGGGATACAAAGGTTCACACAAAAGTTTCACACTGATTACAGCATTAGTTATCTTACTTGTATAAATGTTTGTATACCATCTACAGTATATCATAACTTTAACATTACTTAATTAGCCTGTATACAAAGCTTAGTATCTCTTATTTTCCATTCATAATTATCTAATTAACTCTAACCCAACATTTCTATATCCTACTACATTGACTTATAGCATTTATTCTACTATCCTTCCATAAGTTTACCACAATGTAACTCCAGTAAGTAAAACAGTTTTTTTAAAAATATTAAAAACATTAAAGATTTAACTTGGCCATTATCCAATCATCTTTAAGTCCCTGTTCTATTTTTTTAAAATAATAATATGCAGAGCGTATACTAATTGAAGAGAGTATTTAAAAGCATTAAACATTTAACTTGAAGATTGTTCAGTCCACTTCTTTAGGTCACTATTCTATTTTTAGCAAATGATATGCAGAGCATATACCTAACAACACGTACAATAATTCAATCATTCTTTTACATATCTATGAGAGTGCATACAATTACTACTTTAAATTTCTTCTTCATCATCAGCAATTTATTGAGCCAATTTCGACTATCTCTCTTCTTTACGTTGTTGCTATATGTCTTCCTCCCTGAATACTCACAGAAAAAACTCTGCATCTGCATCCTAAACATCCACTGTTCGAGTTGTTGTTTCTTGGCATTTATCTCCAACTCTCTAAAAAATTGTTCAATAGCCTCTGTCTTCATCCCCAATGAGCCCTGCATTCTAGTCATAATCCTGACTGGTCCCAGTTTATCTTCAGAACTCTATACGTCTCACTTGTCATTTTAATTTGTGGCTCCATTAAGTCGACTTCCCTTCCTGAAGCTAGGTGGCGAGCAGTTTGGCTACATGTAGACTCTCTTTAATCTCTAAGGGACTCTGCATTCTAGTCACCGAACTTGACTGATCCAGTTTCAGCTTCAAAGGATTCATCTTTTGTCTGCCTTTCCAGTTCCATTCATAGAATTATCCAGATCACTAACTTCTTCTGGTAAGATCTCCACATCCTGCAAGACTTTCTCTCCAATATTCTTTATAATTATCACTTCCTGCCTCACCTGTTGGACTTCTGAAAGTAATCTAATCAATAAAATCTGTACAGACTGGGTGGTGTTATTCAGTCCGAAAAGCTCCTGCTCTCCCTCCTGTTTCCCTTGTCTTGACGTCTTTTAGCCTCAAGGTGTAAAAAGCTACAAAAAACATATATCTATGAATATAAATATTTTTCCCTTGCTTTACAATCCCACAGATGAATACCCAACAGAATTATACGATAACCAATAGTTATAGAGAACAATCACTTTAGCCAAACTTGTGTGCTTATATGTTCTGTTTCAAAAACACCATCTCCTTAAATGTCCAGACACAACACGACTTCCTATCTTCAACCAGTTCAGTCCGCCCAAAGTGAAAGTGATTCAGTCTTTGTTCTTCTAACCAGCCAATTCTTAATGCGCCATATTCTCCTTTCCACATCCACTTATAATTAAATCTATAAATTCAGTCAAAAGTGCTATTCCAATTTAAATATAAACACCAAATCAAACGTCCCAATTATAATTGAATCATGTTTATAAACTGAGTGAATTTTACTTAATTTACAGTTTAGATGTAGCTGCCAAATTAAAGTCTCATTGTAAATTACTGTCAGCAATCTCTTCCTCTCATGAATTCCTGCTTTGAAGCAGGCAAGCGCCTAGGCTATGAATCTGCCACATCTATCTTCCTCTGCCATAGTCTACAAAACCAAACAGGCAGGCAGCGAAACTCAGTCAAATTACATCCAAGGTGGTTCCAAAAACAGTTATCAATCCCAAATCCATCACCAAACGGCCCAAGTTAATCCGTCAATATCTTAGAAGCTCTTCAGGAATCTTATAGTTCCAAGTATAATTTCTCAAGTTCTATGAGAATTTCTACTACCGGTCGCGATGTAAAAGGAGGAGGGGGCGATGTCTCTGTCTTCTCCCCCTCGTCTCGTCTCTTCGCTTTGACACTTTAAAGCTATTCCATCTGATGATGTCTTTATTATTCTTCGATTTCGGATATTAGAGTCACAACTGTCTTGCCTTGATTTGATTTTGTTGGGTTGTAAATCTTAAATTGTTGATCTTACATTCAAGTTACGATTTTTCCAAAACTTCCGTGGCTGCTCTCTGTGTGTGGGAAGCCGGAGAAAAGAGCTGTTCCAGACATGGCGTCTGGAGGCAGCGTTCCTTCTCAGAACAGCAATCTTGAGCCTTCCAAACAACACTTAGTGCTGACTTCCATGGCCCCACGTGTTGCAGTTTCACACCACACACTCCAGAACTGGTTGAAACTGGCATTCCGTCTCTCCGTCTTCAGATCAGATAGAGCACCTGCGTGTCCTTGAGGTAGTCAGCTTCCCAGCTTGTTAGTGCAATCTGCTACACAGTAGCTGGACTCCCTTTAGTTAGTGTAACATAAGCAGGCAATGTTTCTCACGGGAAGCGCTGGCTAGCAAACATCCACTTTCTCATGAGATCATGATGTTCAAAGGGCACCCCATTGGTTAACATGGGGGGCACAAGGGTCTTCAGGTATCCACCTACCAGATATACTCTAGCTGCACCCTTTGTTCTTCTGTCTGTACCATGTGTGCGCACTGAGACTGAGAATGTAACAACATGCGTTGAAAAGCCGCTTGTACGCGGCAAGCCTTCGCCGGCTTTCGCTGACCGGCAAATAGAACTTCTCGCTTTCTGACTATCGCTACTGAAACCAATAAAATGGCTTTGTTATTGAAATGTAGCGATCGCTTCTTTCCTCCGCTCCGATCGCGCTAGGCAAGCGCTGAATGGGTCCACAAGCCCCCAACTCTGCTATCAACACTCCAAAAACAAACAACAGGTTATGGGTTCCATAACTACAACAGGTTATGGAAGATTCAGCCGTAACCCTGCAGGGGTTTGCTGCGGACCCGATCCATGGAGCAGAGACTGAGTTGTGAATGTGGCTGCATCCCTACACTCGCAGACGTCCTGACAGATGTCTGATGAGGAAGGAGCTACCGGTGGAGTCAAAGAGGAGACAGAGGAAGACCTCGGAGACGGCGCGGGGGAAGAGGACGTTGGCGACCCAGGAGAACCCGAGCAATCCGGGGAAAGTGAGGAGAGCGACTCAGACGATCTCGGACCTCTCTTACCCCCACCGGGGGGGGTTCCCGACGGCCAAGCACCAGTCCCGCCACCGCCGCCGCTCGTCCCAGGACAAGGTCCTTTCATCCCTCTGATACCACCTCAAGTTCCACCGTTGCAGCCCGCTGCGCCCGGAACCGGGATGGCGCAGCAACCTCCCGCCGCCCCGACGGCGCCTTTCATTGCCATTCCACTTCTCAACGACAGCAACTATGTGCAATGGGCACACAAGATGCGGTTGCTGCTGGAAAAAGACGATCTTTGGCAGCGCACTCAAGCGCTCCCCACGAACCCTGCAGAAGAAGCAGCTGACAGGAAAGCAAAGGCGACCATCGGTCTTGCAATCTCTGAGGATCTCTTAGTTTATGTTCGCGATCTTGGACATGCTATGGACTATTGGACCACATTAAGAGAGTTGTTTGCACGTGCATCCCTGACTTCCAGCATGGTTCTGACACGCAAGCTGTGGCGATCGCGTCTTGAACCGGGGGGGGACTTACGGGTCCACCTAAGAGCAATGCAGCAAAACCTCAAAGATCTTGAGGCAATCGGGGAACGTGTCGAGGAAAGGCTCAAAGTTTTTGCAATCCTCAATTCCCTGGATGAGACGTGGGACATGTTTACCCTAACTTTGGAATCCATCCCTGTGGCACAATTGACTGTCACCCTTGTCGTCGCACGGCTTCTCGAGGAAGCGGACAAAAGGAAAGACAACCAGAGGGAGCGAGAATTCCGAAAGGGGAAAAACAACATTCCTGGGAAAAAGCAGCAGCAGCCCAAGAATGAGTCCCAGGCGCAAGTGTGCGCCAGTGCGAGACAGTGCTATGTGTGCGGATCAACTCAACATCTCGCATACCAGTGTGCCAAGAAGAAAGGAGGCTCCAAAAAGGAGAAAAAGCCCCAAGGTAAGCAGGGCACGGGGCAAGGACAGTTTCCAAAGCCCCATGCACAGCATCCCAAAGCGAGTATCGCTTTCGTGGGTTCAGCGGAAGGTAGGCGCACGCGAGGGTCCTGGTTGTTGGACTCGGGAGCAAGCCACCATATTGTAACATCCGCTGACTTACTCACGAGTAGGTGCGAGACGGATCGTGAAACTGTCGCACTCGCAAATGGAACGACAGCGCCAGTGATTTGCGCTGGAGAGGTTTTCCTGCCACAACTGCAGACTACCTTGAGAAATGTGCTGTGTGTGCCAACAATGTCTAGGAATCTGCTCAGCCTTGGCACCCTTCAAGAAGATGGATTTAAAGTGACTTTCCAAGACGACGTCTGCGCACTTGAGAGGGGGAATCTTTGCGTGGCTGTCCCCCGAGTGTATCGGCTGTTCGTGCTTGGAGCGGAGACTACAGGAAATCAACAGGCAACTGTGTGCTTCAATCAACCAAAGCACCGATCCTGTGGACATTTGTGGCACCTGCGACTAGGACATTTAAATCATGACTATGTGAGGAAGACAGCTGAACTTGTGCACGGAATGGACTTAAAAGACTGCGATGCTTTTGTGGACTGTGATGTGTGTAAACTGACTAAATCGCATCGAGCATCCATCCCGAAGTTCAGCAACCGCCAGACTCAAACCCCCTTACAGCTGGTGCATATGGACTTAATTGGCCCTATGAAGAAAACAGCAGGGGGGGCGCAGTACGTTCTGACGCTCGTGGACGATGCTACGAGGTATAGTTTTGCATATTTATTGCGCCAAAAGTCTGAAGCTGCTAATAAAATCCGCAATTGGGTCAGGTGGGCGGAAAGGCGGTTTGGACATCAGCTAGTGGCGATTCAAACCGACCGGGGAGGTGAATTTCTGAATAGGGAGATGTCTCAATGGTTGGAAAAGCAGGGCATCACCCACAGGCTCACCGCTCCCCGCACCCCAGAGCATAACGGGGTGGCGGAGAGGAAAAACGGCGAGATCCAGGGCATGGTCAGAGCGCTGATGGAGCAGTCAAAACTACCCAAAGGGTTGTGGGGAGAGGCGATGAAATATTCTGTATTCATTTCAAATCGAGTTTACCACCGTTCGATTGACGGGGTCCCCTACACCAAGCTATTCGGCAAACCTCCCAATCTTGCATTTCTAAAGACGTTTGGATCATACGCCTTTGTACATGCAGATCGGGCAACACGCAGAAAAGATGATCCGCGTGCCAGGCGGCTGCAGTTTATTGGGATTGAACCGAATTGCAAAGCGCTCAAATTCCTCAATCCTGACCACAAAACTGTCACAATATCCAACTCTTACGATTTCTCTGAGCAAAGTTTACTGCCAGATCATGCTGACAGAACAGTCAGCATCCCCACACAAGCTGCAGAAAGTGGGGGGGAGGCAAGATTAGAAAGCACTCCCGATCAGCCTGCATCAACTCCTCAGAGAACTCTACAAAGACAGGAGCCATCTCCTGCCACACCAGCACGCCCTGACAGGCTGCTGGAAGAGGGGGGGGGCCACTCCAGGGTTAGATACAAGCACGTCTTCAGAGGAAGCTACACCGGAACAAGCTGTTCCGACCAGACGCATCCTTCCTCCAAGGGCTTTGCGTGGGGTTCCACCCCAAAGATTAACCTACCAGGTAGAGGTAGGAAAGGTACCTCAGACATACCAAGATGTAATGGAGCTACCGCAAGCCCAGAAGGAAGAATGGCTACAAGCTATTCGGACTGAATTAAAGGCAATGCACGACTTAAAGGTCTTTGAACCAGCAACATTACCAGCTGGAAAACACGCAATTGATTCCAGATGGGTGTTTGTTCTCAAGGATAGGGAAGGTGCTGAGCCGTTAAAGAAAGCCCGTTTAGTGATCCGTGGCTGTAAACAAATCCCAGGTGTAGATTTCGAGGAAATTTATTCACCAACACTCTCAGCCACAACGCTACGCGCAGCGCTTGCCGTAGCAGCCAGCAGAAATTTTCAAGTTCACCATTTTGATGTTGGGACAGCCTACTTGCACGCAGACCTGCAGGAAGAGGTATATATTACAATACCTCCAGGTGTGCAAAGCGATTACTCACATTTTCGCCTCAGAAAAGCTGTTTATGGGTTGAAACAAAGTGGGAGAAGCTGGCACTTATGCCTTAAAGAGCAGCTGCAAAAATTGGGGTTCACCCCATCCGCAGCTGATCCATGCCTTTTCAAAAAGGGAAAAGGGGAGAAATTATGTGTTCTGTTATGTTTTGTTGATGATTTGCTGGTCCTCGCGAAGACAACACAACAGATCAATCAGATCACACTACAACTTCAAAAGGCATTCACACTTAAATGTCTTGGTCCTGTCAGTCAATACCTAGGGGTAGAAATCGAACGCACAGCTGACAGTGCCGGTTTTCTCCTCAGTCAGGAGAAAAAGATCCACGATCTACTCCAGATATGGGGCATGCAAGACTGCAAGGTTGTATCAACTCCAATAGTGATGGGGAGAGGGGAAAAAGCAGAAGAGTCTGCACCATTTCCAAACCAGAACATGTTCCTTTCACTGTTGGGTTCACTCACACATCTTGCGTGCTGGACGCGCCCAGACATTAGCGTTGCAGTCAATCACCTGAGCAGAAAGGCTGCAAATCCCACCCAGGCAGATTGGATAGCCTTGAAACGCATCCTCAGGTACTTGAAAGGCACAAGTAGCCACAAGTACCACATTACCCCAAAAGGAGCACTGCAATTGGAAGTTTTTGCAGACAGTGACTTTGGGGGGGATGACACAAGGAGATCTACCACAGGCTATGCCATACGCCTTGGGAATTGCGTGATAGATTGGGGGTCACACAAGCAAAAGACTGTCGCGTGTTCTACTCTAGAGAGTGAGTACACAGCCCTAAGTTATGTGACCAACTACCTGCACATGCTCAGGCAATTGATGTCGGATTTGGATGCTCCACAAACAAATCCAATCCAGATCTGGATGGACAACCAGTCCGCAATCCAGATTGCTGGGTCAGAACGAATCCGGATGCACTCTAAGCATGTTGACATAAAGCATAAACATGTCAGAGAAGCAGTCCAAAATGGAGACATTGACGTGCTTTACTGTCCATCGCAAGAGAACATCGCAGATGTCCTGACCAAAGCACTTCCTGCGCCACAATTCAAACAGGCAGTTCAAATGTTAGATTTGGCGCCAAAGGATGACTTCCGAGACGTAATGGGGGGGTGTTGCAGTTTCACACCACACACTCCAGAACTGGTTGAAACTGGCATTCCGTCTCTCCGTCTTCAGATCAGATAGAGCACCTGCGTGTCCTTGAGGTAGTCAGCTTCCCAGCTTGTTAGTGCAATCTGCTACACAGTAGCTGGACTCCCTTTAGTTAGTGTAACATAAGCAGGCAATGTTTCTCACGGGAAGCGCTGGCTAGCAAACATCCACTTTCTCATGAGATCATGATGTTCAAAGGGCACCCCATTGGTTAACATGGGGGGCACAAGGGTCTTCAGGTATCCACCTACCAGATATACTCTAGCTGCACCCTTTGTTCTTCTGTCTGTACCATGTGTGCGCACTGAGACTGAGAATGTAACAACATGCGTTGAAAAGCCGCTTGTACGCGGCAAGCCTTCGCCGGCTTTTGCTGACCGGCAAATAGAACTTCTCGCTTTCTGACTATCGCTACTGAAACCAATAAAATGGCTTTGTTATTGAAATGTAGCGATCGCTTCTTTCCTCCGCTCCGATCGCGCTAGGCAAGCGCTGAATGGGTCCACAAGCCCCCAACTCTGCTATCAACACTCCAAATACACAACACCACGCTCCAAATCCTGGCCCCACCCCCCAAGTTCCACAGATTTTTTTTCACCCAGTGGGGAATGAGTATTTCCATTTCTCCGTTCTAACGCTCCCAACACTCAATTTCAGTGGATGTCCCCTGGTTCTGGTGTGGGGAGAGAGGGAAATCTTTCTTTGACATCTACTGTGTGGCTCCTGGAAATATATTGGCTGAGCTCCTTTTTTCATCCCAATGAATAAAAATCAAATAACAATGTCAAGCTTGATCAGTATTTACCAGGTAAAGGCTTCAGCGTTCACTGGGTTAAAACACGTGTTTAATGTTCATGGTGAGTAAATTAGCAATTTTATGCTTCATGCATTTTGTGGCTTTCAAACACCCGACATTTATCATAAGTTAACCTTACCATACATGGAGCAAGTTTGGTCACCCTGTATGTAAAATCTAATCCACCTGAAAGTGTTCCTACAAAAAACCCACAAGCCTCCAATATTACCAACCATAAACTCGGCAGGCTGGCTGC
>JAJKFI010039255.1:0-11544 GCA_029204185.1 Lerista edwardsae | reverse complement strand
AGAACCCACACAGGGGAGAAACCATATAAATGCTTGGAATGTGGAAAAAGCTTCACTTGCAGCTCAGCCTTGACTGTGCATCAAAGAACCCACAGAGAGGAGAAGTAGTAGTAGAAGTAATCTTTATTTACGGTCAAAGACCAGCACAATTTAAAACATACAGTAAGAGGCCTACATAGGCCAAATTTAAAGGAAAACAATTTAAGACCTTCATTTAGTTCTCAATCATCATGATATCACAACATCTTTCAATTGCTAATCAGCCCCAATTGGTATGAAATACGTTGTAATATTTAACCCTCAGACATGAGTTAAGATTGGATCATTTCTTATTTGGTTCCATGTCATCATGGCCCTTGAACAAAACTGGGCAACTGCCAATGAAATTACAGGATTGATATCATCCAATAGAAAGTCAGTAATTCTATTTGAGTCCATGCATACTGATTTAATCTGATGAATTATTAAAGAGTCACGCAGCTCACTATAGAACGGACAATATAAAAGAATATGAGTAGTTGATTCGGGCATTTCAGCTCCGCAAGGGCACAGTCTGTTCTCAAAGGGAATCTTTTTAAATCTTCCCTCAAGTACAGCAGATGGCAGGCAATGACATCTAGCCAAAGTAAAAGCCCTTCGATATTTAGGCACATCGATATTAACTAAATACGGAGCAGGTTGAACAAGATATCTGTACTCCACACTTGATGGAAAGCCTGGGGATCTGGCAAGATCATATTGTCTCTCTATATCAGAGATACGTTGAACCAAAAGTGATTTTGCATGATCATGCCCAATGCTCGTTAGGAAATCCGGAGAAAATCCAATAGATTTCACTTTTGCCACCACCATCTTTGTCCAATGAGAATTAGACTCCTCCTTCCTAATAAGATCAACCAGCCCTAAAGGACGGTAATGAATTTTTAGCCAATAGCTAAAGATAGCAATCCAAATTTTGGCTTCTATTCTTATTTGCCCTGTTTCTAATCTCAAGAATGCATTCAAGACACACTTGGGGACTCCAAGTAACGACCTGAGGAACATTGATTGGACTTTTTCCAATTGGGTGATATTTTTTAAATGGGCCTAATTGAGCTCCATACAGGAGTTGAGCTAGAGCTTTAGCATTGAATAATTTCAGTGCTGCCGGGATATAAAATGCCCCCTTAGTGCGGAAGAAGCGCAAAATTGCTTGCGCACTCTTCCGAGCACTAGAAGCTACATATTCCCCATGGTCCTTCCTAGCTCCATTAGCAGAAAATACCACCCCCAGATATCTAAAACGGGAAACCTGCTCAATCTTTTGACCATCAATTTCCCAATTTCTCAGCTTGGGTCTTTTGGCGAATGACATAATTTTTGTCTTAGAATAGTTTATGGTCAGCCCTTCATCTTTACAGTAGGCTGACAGTCTCCTTAAAGCTCTCCTAAGGCCCAAAGGTGTTCTAGCTAATGTAGCCGCATCATCTGCATATAAGAGTGCGTTGATATGTCTTCCAGCCAACATAGGGGGATGACAATCTGCAGCCGCTAAATATGAGGACATAGAATTAATATACAGATTGAAGAGTAGGGGAGCCAATATACAACCCTGCTTGACTCCTTTCCACGTAGGAATAGCGTTAGAAAGATGACCCTTTGGGCTACATCTTATTTTTAGAGAAGTATCTCTATACAAGGTACGAATAAGTAATAGCAGCCGCTGGTCAATATTCATAGCTTCCAATTTCCTCCAGAGTTTATTACGTGGAATGGAGTCAAATGCTGCTTTTAAGTCTATGAACGCGATGTATAAAGAAGTTGTTTTGGCGGTCATGTATTTTGAATCAGATGTTATAGGACCAAACATTGATCAATAGTAGAACGACCCTCTCTGAACCCTGCTTGTTCTTCTACGAGAAGGTGTTCAGAATTGACCCAATCTTGTAATTTCTCCAATAGATGTTTAGCATACAGTTTACTAATTATACTTAATAAACTAATGGGTCTATAATTAGATGGGTCTCCTTTATCACCTCTTTTAAATATGGGAATAATAATAGCTGTTTTCCAAGACTCAGGGATTTGAGCAGTACACAGAGAGGAGAAATCGTATCAATGCTTGGAGTGTGGAAAGGCCTTTAGGGAAAATGGAAAACTGACTGTGCATCAAAGAACCCACACAGGGGAGAAACCATATCAATGCTTGGAGTGCGGAAAGAGCTTCAGTCATAGCTCAAGCCTGAATTTGCACCATAGAATCCACACATGAGAAAAACACCATCAGTCCATCAATGGTGAGTGAGGAAAGCATTTCAATCTCCCTTCACAAGCCTCCCTTCACATGAAAACATTCACAGAAGGTGTTTCGGTTATATAAATAATCATGCCTGTGAGAAATGATTATTTTTAAAGCAGTTTCTCAAAAGAATAATGGCTGCATTGATGGCTTTAAGCTCCAATTACGTTGTTTCCTGTGTCGGCTTGAGACGGGAATATGGGAGTCGTATTTGACAAAAGGCCCTTCAGTGTCCAAAAGACATTCATAAGGTGGGCCTGGGTGGAAGAAAACCGTATGAGGAAGGTGGAAATGATGTCCCATGTGATGTGGGGAACTTGTTTTCTCCACTGGATTAATCCTCATGACTAGGAGACGGCCATCACAATTAAAACACAAACAAGAAGCAGCAGCTTTTAAGAACAGGCAAGGCCCAGAACAGGTGGCCGGATCATGGCTTGGAAGCCACATGTGCTTCAGACCATGAGAAAAGCCCCGCAGGATCAGGCCCAGTGCCCATCTAGTCCAGCTTCTTGTATCTCACAGCGGCCCACCAGATGTCTCGGGGAGCACACAAGACTGCTGTCAAAGCAGATTCCTGCATCCTGTTGCCACCCTCTTGCACCTGGCATTCTGTGATAGCCTACTTCTAAAAATAAAGAGGTTGCACTACCCATCATGGCCGCCTGCGATGGACATTTCCTTGAGAAATCTGTCCAATCTAGGCCAGATGTCATCACTACCTCCTGTGGCAAGGAGTGCCACAGATTTTTTTTAAAGGAAAAAATTTTATTTTTATATATTTAGATACTAGGGAATGGAAGGGATAATACAAAGAAAGGGGGATACAAAGGTTCACACAAAAGTTTCACACTGATTACAGCATTAGTTATCTTACTTGTATAAATGTTTGTATACCATCTACAGTATATCATAACTTTAACATTACTTAATTAGCCTGTATACAAAGCTTAGTATCTCTTATTTTCCATTCATAATTATCTAATTAACTCTAACCCAACATTTCTATATCCTACTACATTGACTTATAGCATTTATTCTACTATCCTTCCATAAGTTTACCACAATGTAACTCCAGTAAGTAAAACAGTTTTTTTAAAAATATTAAAAACATTAAAGATTTAACTTGGCCATTATCCAATCATCTTTAAGTCCCTGTTCTATTTTTTTAAAATAATAATATGCAGAGCGTATACTAATTGAAGAGAGTATTTAAAAGCATTAAACATTTAACTTGAAGATTGTTCAGTCCACTTCTTTAGGTCACTATTCTATTTTTAGCAAATGATATGCAGAGCATATACCTAACAACACGTACAATAATTCAATCATTCTTTTACATATCTATGAGAGTGCATACAATTACTACTTTAAATTTCTTCTTCATCATCAGCAATTTATTGAGCCAATTTCGACTATCTCTCTTCTTTACGTTGTTGCTATATGTCTTCCTCCCTGAATACTCACAGAAAAAACTCTGCATCTGCATCCTAAACATCCACTGTTCGAGTTGTTGTTTCTTGGCATTTATCTCCAACTCTCTAAAAAATTGTTCAATAGCCTCTGTCTTCATCCCCAATGAGCCCTGCATTCTAGTCATAATCCTGACTGGTCCCAGTTTATCTTCAGAACTCTATACGTCTCACTTGTCATTTTAATTTGTGGCTCCATTAAGTCGACTTCCCTTCCTGAAGCTAGGTGGCGAGCAGTTTGGCTACATGTAGACTCTCTTTAATCTCTAAGGGACTCTGCATTCTAGTCACCGAACTTGACTGATCCAGTTTCAGCTTCAAAGGATTCATCTTTTGTCTGCCTTTCCAGTTCCATTCATAGAATTATCCAGATCACTAACTTCTTCTGGTAAGATCTCCACATCCTGCAAGACTTTCTCTCCAATATTCTTTATAATTATCACTTCCTGCCTCACCTGTTGGACTTCTGAAAGTAATCTAATCAATAAAATCTGTACAGACTGGGTGGTGTTATTCAGTCCGAAAAGCTCCTGCTCTCCCTCCTGTTTCCCTTGTCTTGACGTCTTTTAGCCTCAAGGTGTAAAAAGCTACAAAAAACATATATCTATGAATATAAATATTTTTCCCTTGCTTTACAATCCCACAGATGAATACCCAACAGAATTATACGATAACCAATAGTTATAGAGAACAATCACTTTAGCCAAACTTGTGTGCTTATATGTTCTGTTTCAAAAACACCATCTCCTTAAATGTCCAGACACAACACGACTTCCTATCTTCAACCAGTTCAGTCCGCCCAAAGTGAAAGTGATTCAGTCTTTGTTCTTCTAACCAGCCAATTCTTAATGCGCCATATTCTCCTTTCCACATCCACTTATAATTAAATCTATAAATTCAGTCAAAAGTGCTATTCCAATTTAAATATAAACACCAAATCAAACGTCCCAATTATAATTGAATCATGTTTATAAACTGAGTGAATTTTACTTAATTTACAGTTTAGATGTAGCTGCCAAATTAAAGTCTCATTGTAAATTACTGTCAGCAATCTCTTCCTCTCATGAATTCCTGCTTTGAAGCAGGCAAGCGCCTAGGCTATGAATCTGCCACATCTATCTTCCTCTGCCATAGTCTACAAAACCAAACAGGCAGGCAGCGAAACTCAGTCAAATTACATCCAAGGTGGTTCCAAAAACAGTTATCAATCCCAAATCCATCACCAAACGGCCCAAGTTAATCCGTCAATATCTTAGAAGCTCTTCAGGAATCTTATAGTTCCAAGTATAATTTCTCAAGTTCTATGAGAATTTCTACTACCGGTCGCGATGTAAAAGGAGGAGGGGGCGATGTCTCTGTCTTCTCCCCCTCGTCTCGTCTCTTCGCTTTGACACTTTAAAGCTATTCCATCTGATGATGTCTTTATTATTCTTCGATTTCGGATATTAGAGTCACAACTGTCTTGCCTTGATTTGATTTTGTTGGGTTGTAAATCTTAAATTGTTGATCTTACATTCAAGTTACGATTTTTCCAAAACTTCCGTGGCTGCTCTCTGTGTGTGGGAAGCCGGAGAAAAGAGCTGTTCCAGACATGGCGTCTGGAGGCAGCGTTCCTTCTCAGAACAGCAATCTTGAGCCTTCCAAACAACACTTAGTGCTGACTTCCATGGCCCCACGTGTTGCAGTTTCACACCACACACTCCAGAACTGGTTGAAACTGGCATTCCGTCTCTCCGTCTTCAGATCAGATAGAGCACCTGCGTGTCCTTGAGGTAGTCAGCTTCCCAGCTTGTTAGTGCAATCTGCTACACAGTAGCTGGACTCCCTTTAGTTAGTGTAACATAAGCAGGCAATGTTTCTCACGGGAAGCGCTGGCTAGCAAACATCCACTTTCTCATGAGATCATGATGTTCAAAGGGCACCCCATTGGTTAACATGGGGGGCACAAGGGTCTTCAGGTATCCACCTACCAGATATACTCTAGCTGCACCCTTTGTTCTTCTGTCTGTACCATGTGTGCGCACTGAGACTGAGAATGTAACAACATGCGTTGAAAAGCCGCTTGTACGCGGCAAGCCTTCGCCGGCTTTTGCTGACCGGCAAATAGAACTTCTCGCTTTCTGACTATCGCTACTGAAACCAATAAAATGGCTTTGTTATTGAAATGTAGCGATCGCTTCTTTCCTCCGCTCCGATCGCGCTAGGCAAGCGCTGAATGGGTCCACAAGCCCCCAACTCTGCTATCAACACTCCAAAAACAAACAACAGGTTATGGGTTCCATAACTACAACAGGTTATGGAAGATTCAGCCGTAACCCTGCAGGGGTTTGCTGCGGACCCGATCCATGGAGCAGAGACTGAGTTGTGAATGTGGCTGCATCCCTACACTCGCAGACGTCCTGACAGATGTCTGATGAGGAAGGAGCTACCGGTGGAGTCAAAGAGGAGACAGAGGAAGACCTCGGAGACGGCGCGGGGGAAGAGGACGTTGGCGACCCAGGAGAACCCGAGCAATCCGGGGAAAGTGAGGAGAGCGACTCAGACGATCTCGGACCTCTCTTACCCCCACCGGGGGGGGTTCCCGACGGCCAAGCACCAGTCCCGCCACCGCCGCCGCTCGTCCCAGGACAAGGTCCTTTCATCCCTCTGATACCACCTCAAGTTCCACCGTTGCAGCCCGCTGCGCCCGGAACCGGGATGGCGCAGCAACCTCCCGCCGCCCCGACGGCGCCTTTCATTGCCATTCCACTTCTCAACGACAGCAACTATGTGCAATGGGCACACAAGATGCGGTTGCTGCTGGAAAAAGACGATCTTTGGCAGCGCACTCAAGCGCTCCCCACGAACCCTGCAGAAGAAGCAGCTGACAGGAAAGCAAAGGCGACCATCGGTCTTGCAATCTCTGAGGATCTCTTAGTTTATGTTCGCGATCTTGGACATGCTATGGACTATTGGACCACATTAAGAGAGTTGTTTGCACGTGCATCCCTGACTTCCAGCATGGTTCTGACACGCAAGCTGTGGCGATCGCGTCTTGAACCGGGGGGGGACTTACGGGTCCACCTAAGAGCAATGCAGCAAAACCTCAAAGATCTTGAGGCAATCGGGGAACGTGTCGAGGAAAGGCTCAAAGTTTTTGCAATCCTCAATTCCCTGGATGAGACGTGGGACATGTTTACCCTAACTTTGGAATCCATCCCTGTGGCACAATTGACTGTCACCCTTGTCGTCGCACGGCTTCTCGAGGAAGCGGACAAAAGGAAAGACAACCAGAGGGAGCGAGAATTCCGAAAGGGGAAAAACAACATTCCTGGGAAAAAGCAGCAGCAGCCCAAGAATGAGTCCCAGGCGCAAGTGTGCGCCAGTGCGAGACAGTGCTATGTGTGCGGATCAACTCAACATCTCGCATACCAGTGTGCCAAGAAGAAAGGAGGCTCCAAAAAGGAGAAAAAGCCCCAAGGTAAGCAGGGCACGGGGCAAGGACAGTTTCCAAAGCCCCATGCACAGCATCCCAAAGCGAGTATCGCTTTCGTGGGTTCAGCGGAAGGTAGGCGCACGCGAGGGTCCTGGTTGTTGGACTCGGGAGCAAGCCACCATATTGTAACATCCGCTGACTTACTCACGAGTAGGTGCGAGACGGATCGTGAAACTGTCGCACTCGCAAATGGAACGACAGCGCCAGTGATTTGCGCTGGAGAGGTTTTCCTGCCACAACTGCAGACTACCTTGAGAAATGTGCTGTGTGTGCCAACAATGTCTAGGAATCTGCTCAGCCTTGGCACCCTTCAAGAAGATGGATTTAAAGTGACTTTCCAAGACGACGTCTGCGCACTTGAGAGGGGGAATCTTTGCGTGGCTGTCCCCCGAGTGTATCGGCTGTTCGTGCTTGGAGCGGAGACTACAGGAAATCAACAGGCAACTGTGTGCTTCAATCAACCAAAGCACCGATCCTGTGGACATTTGTGGCACCTGCGACTAGGACATTTAAATCATGACTATGTGAGGAAGACAGCTGAACTTGTGCACGGAATGGACTTAAAAGATTGCGATGCTTTTGTGGACTGTGATGTGTGTAAACTGACTAAATCGCATCGAGCATCCATCCCGAAGTTCAGCAACCGCCAGACTCAAACCCCCTTACAGCTGGTGCATATGGACTTAATTGGCCCTATGAAGAAAACAGCAGGGGGGGCGCAGTACGTTCTGACGCTCGTGGACGATGCTACGAGGTATAGTTTTGCATATTTATTGCGCCAAAAGTCTGAAGCTGCTAATAAAATCCGCAATTGGGTCAGGTGGGCGGAAAGGCGGTTTGGACATCAGCTAGTGGCGATTCAAACCGACCGGGGAGGTGAATTTCTGAATAGGGAGATGTCTCAATGGTTGGAAAAGCAGGGCATCACCCACAGGCTCACCGCTCCCCGCACCCCAGAGCATAACGGGGTGGCGGAGAGGAAAAACGGCGAGATCCAGGGCATGGTCAGAGCGCTGATGGAGCAGTCAAAACTACCCAAAGGGTTGTGGGGAGAGGCGATGAAATATTCTGTATTTATTTCAAATCGAGTTTACCACCGTTCGATTGACGGGGTCCCCTACACCAAGCTATTCGGCAAACCTCCCAATCTTGCATTTCTAAAGACGTTTGGATCATACGCCTTTGTACATGCAGATCGGGCAACACGCAGAAAAGATGATCCGCGTGCCAGGCGGCTGCAGTTTATTGGGATTGAACCGAATTGCAAAGCGCTCAAATTCCTCACTCCTGACCACAAAACTGTCACAATATCCAACTCTTACGATTTCTCTGAGCAAGGTTTACTGCCAGATCATGCTGACAGAACAGTCAGCATCCCCACACAAGCTGCAGAAAGTGGGGGGGAGGCAAGATTAGAAAGCACTCCCGATCAGCCTGCATCAACTCCTCAGAGAACTCTACAAAGACAGGAGCCATCTCCTGCCACACCAGCACGCCCTGACAGGCTGCTGGAAGAGGGGGGGGGCCACTCCAGGGTTAGATACAAGCACGTCTTCAGAGGAAGCTACACCGGAACAAGCTGTTCCGACCAGACGCATCCTTCCTCCAAGGGCTTTGCGTGGGGTTCCACCCCAAAGATTAACCTACCAGGTAGAGGTAGGAAAGGTACCTCAGACATACCAAGATGTAATGGAGCTACCGCAAGCCCAGAAGGAAGAATGGCTACAAGCTATTCGGACTGAATTAAAGGCAATGCACGACTTAAAGGTCTTTGAACCAGCAACATTACCAGCTGGAAAACACGCAATTGATTCCAGATGGGTGTTTGTTCTCAAGGATAGGGAAGGTGCTGAGCCGTTAAAGAAAGCCCGTTTAGTGATCCGTGGCTGTAAACAAATCCCAGGTGTAGATTTCGAGGAAATTTATTCACCAACACTCTCAGCCACAACGCTACGCGCAGCGCTTGCCGTAGCAGCCAGCAGAAATTTTCAAGTTCACCATTTTGATGTTGGGACAGCCTACTTGCACGCAGACCTGCAGGAAGAGGTATATATTACAATACCTCCAGGTGTGCAAAGCGATTACTCACATTTTCGCCTCAGAAAAGCTGTTTATGGGTTGAAACAAAGTGGGAGAAGCTGGCACTTATGCCTTAAAGAGCAGCTGCAAAAATTGGGGTTCACCCCATCCGCAGCTGATCCATGCCTTTTCAAAAAGGGAAAAGGGGAGAAATTATGTGTTCTGTTATGTTTTGTTGATGATTTGCTGGTCCTCGCGAAGACAACACAACAGATCAATCAGATCACACTACAACTTCAAAAGGCATTCACACTTAAATGTCTTGGTCCTGTCAGTCAATACCTAGGGGTAGAAATCGAACGCACAGCTGACAGTGCCGGTTTTCTCCTCAGTCAGGAGAAAAAGATCCACGATCTACTCCAGATATGGGGCATGCAAGACTGCAAAGTTGTATCAACTCCAATAGTGATGGGGAGAGGGGAAAAAGCAGAAGAGTCTGCACCATTTCCAAACCAGAACATGTTCCTTTCACTGTTGGGTTCACTCACACATCTAGCGTGCTGGACGCGCCCAGACATTAGCGTTGCAGTCAATCACCTGAGCAGAAAAGCTGCAAATCCCACACAGGCAGATTGGATAGCCTTGAAACGCATCCTCAGGTACTTGAAAGGCACAAGTAACCACAAGTACCACATCACCCCAAAAGGAGCACTGCAATTGGAAGTTTTTGCAGACAGTGACTTTGGGGGGGATGACACAAGGAGATCTACCACAGGCTATGCCATACGCCTTGGGGATTGCGTGATAGATTGGGGGTCACACAAGCAAAAGACTATCGCGTGTTCTACTCTAGAGAGTGAGTACACAGCCCTGAGTCATGTGACCAACTACCTACACCTGCTCAGGCAATTGATGTCGGATTTGGATGCTCCACAAACAAATCCAATCCAGATCTGGATGGACAACCAGTCCGCAATCCAGATTGCTGGGTCAGAACGAATCCGGATGCACTCTAAGCATGTTGACATAAAGCATAAACATGTCAGAGAAGCAGTCCAAAATGGAGACATTGACGTGCTTTACTGTCCATCGCAAGAGAACATCGCAGATGTCCTGACCAAAGCACTTCCTGCGCCACAATTCAAACAGGCAGTTCAAATGTTAGATTTGGCGCCAAAGGATGACTTCCGAGACGTAATGGGGGGGTGTTGCAGTTTCACACCACACACTCCAGAACTGGTTGAAACTGGCATTCCGTCTCTCCGTCTTCAGATCAGATAGAGCACCTGCGTGTCCTTGAGGTAGTCAGCTTCCCAGCTTGTTAGTGCAATCTGCTACACAGTAGCTGGACTCCCTTTAGTTAGTGTAACATAAGCAGGCAATGTTTCTCACGGGAAGCGCTGGCTAGCAAACATCCACTTTCTCATGAGATCATGATGTTCAAAGGGCACCCCATTGGTTAACATGGGGGGCACAAGGGTCTTCAGGTATCCACCTACCAGATATACTCTAGCTGCACCCTTTGTTCTTCTGTCTGTACCATGTGTGCGCACTGAGACTGAGAATGTAACAACATGCGTTGAAAAGCCGCTTGTACGCGGCAAGCCTTCGCCGGCTTTTGCTGACCGGCAAATAGAACTTCTCGCTTTCTGACTATCGCTACTGAAACCAATAAAATGGCTTTGTTATTGAAATGTAGCGATCGCTTCTTTCCTCCGCTCCGATCGCGCTAGGCAAGCGCTGAATGGGTCCACAAGCCCCCAACTCTGCTATCAACACTCCAAATACACAACACCACGCTCCAAATCCTGGCCCCACCCCCCAAGTTCCACAGATTTTTTTTCACCCAGTGGGGAATGAGTATTTCCATTTCTCCGTTCTAACGCTCCCAACACTCAATTTCAGTGGATGTCCCCTGGTTCTGGTGTGGGGAGAGAGGGAAATCTTTCTTTGACATCTACTGTGTGGCTCCTGGAAATATATTGGCTGAGCTCCTTTTTTCATCCCAATGAATAAAAATCAAATAACAATGTCAAGCTTGATCAGTATTTACCAGGTAAAGGCTTCAGCGTTCACTGGGTTAAAACACGTGTTTAATGTTCATGGTGAGTAAATTAGCAATTTTATGCTTCATGCATTTTGTGGCTTTCAAACACCCGACATTTATCATAAGTTAACCTTACCATACATGGAGCAAGTTTGGTCACCCTGTATGTAAAATCTAATCCACCTGAAAGTGTTCCTACAAAAAAACCACAAGCCTCCAATATTACCAACCATAAACTCGGCAGGCTGGCTGC
>JAJKFI010039245.1:0-22604 GCA_029204185.1 Lerista edwardsae | reverse complement strand
ATAAATAAATAAATAAATAAATAAATAAATAAATAAATAAATAAATAGGAATCCAGCAAGAGGTCTGGAAAAATCATGAGCCCCATTCTGCTACTTCCTCCCATCTTTCTGGTCACAATTCTCTTTCAGTATACTGTTCCAAATGAGAGTGGAAATATAGGAAGTCCCCCTCCCTCAAAACCAAAAAAAGTCTATTTGTGCGACTTAAAGATCTACATAAGCCTCAGAGGAATAACTAAGGGAAGACTCCATCTTCTAAGTGCACCAAAACCAGTCATTTAAGATGCAGAGCACAACTGTGTGTCACAAATGCATGCCACAGCCAAATGAGTTTTTGATACGTTACCACAAATAGCTAATAAGAAGGGGAGTTAAGCCATACCAACCTCTAGCGTAATTGCTCTCCTCTCCAACCAATGTTCATAGCCTCATTTGTGACAAATGCTCTGTCTTCAATTAGGCCTGATTTTTTAAAGAGCGAAGTCTCTTGAGTGTTCAAAATAAATATGAAAGGGGCTTTTTATTCTACACAAAGTTTATCTAATACGCACATATTTTGCAAAATAGCAGGGTGATTTCTGGGCTTTTCTGTTTGTTTTAAAAATATACCTAGCCAAGGGGAGAGGGCCATTTCCAACTAGAAGAGGGAAAGGGATAGCGAGGAAAGCAAATAAACTATACTGGCTCGGTTCAAACAAGCAGCAGATGAGGCAAGTCAGCCTATTCCAGGAATGTACCACCTCAGACTGAAGGTGAGTGGAAATCACAGGACTCAATGCCCATCCAAAAACCGTGCACAGAAAACTGGATCTCCAGAAAGAAGAGTGCCAGCCAAGACATCTCTGATAATTATTCCATGTGAAGGGATACAAAAAGGATGAAACCTTTCAGAACCTACATGCACATGGTTCTCTCAATTCCCGGCAAGCCGGGTCTTTTCAGATTAAACTCATGAACACCCTGGCACAAATGCTGCTAATGCTACT
Source organism: Lerista edwardsae (assembly GCA_029204185.1). Lineage (NCBI taxonomy): Eukaryota > Metazoa > Chordata > Lepidosauria > Squamata > Scincidae > Lerista > Lerista edwardsae. Next base: position 21,618 of record JAJKFI010039245.1, on the reverse strand, counting down.
TTAAATGAACAGATCAATTACTGTGGCAGGAGTTTAGGGCAGCACCCCTTCTTCCCTCACGACAATGAGGTAGGTTAGTCTAAGAGAGGGTCCTTATCTGGCCCTAGATCATCCAATGAACTTTGTGGCCAGCAGCCAGTGATCTCTGAAATAAGGTAAGGATTTGAATCCAAGCCTCCTACGTTCAACATTCCAGCTTCTATGCCAGCTATCTGCCAACGGTGGAACCACTGCATCTAGAAAATGCCCTCCTGTTGCTGCGCTTTTCATTCCACACCACAGTTGCTTTTTTTTCCAGCTCATCACCCCAAAAACCCACACCGGGCATGAGTTTTTGATCACTGTGCATGCGTTTGCTGGTGCATGGCACGGAAAGACCCATGCGGGGACAATTTTTTCAGATATTTTCAGACATTGCATCCAGCCCACAGGCTGTGGTTTGGTGCCCAGTTGCTGTTTGCACAAATGAGGCCTCTGTACTACCAGTCCAGTGTTGTGTTGTGTGTGTGTCTCTCTCTCACACATTTACATAGAGAATTCAAAGAGATAACTTTAAGGGTGCATACAATGATAGGGGTTAGGGTTATGGAGGGACTTTCCCCAGCAACGCAAAAAAGACTCCTTATCAACAAACTGCAGTAAAGAAACAGGATCGCTGCCTTATTTAAAAAAAATCCAGAGAAATAACTTCTCCCGACAGCATGACAGCTGACATTCTAAACTGAAAAAGCTATTTGCCAAGAATTATCAGGCCTGGCTTCTCTCTCTCCGATAGATGACAGAGGAAAGAACAACAAAGGCCACACACATATCATAAATCACAACTTTTATTGAATGCCTAGCCACATAATAGCAACAGTCAAACTGAATAAAGAAGCTTTTCAGGGCTCATCTGTACAGGGAAAGGGAGGCAGGAATGGGGGGAGAGGCAGGAAGAAGAGAAGGTATAACTAAAATATTGGAAAAGTCTAAAAACTGCTTCCGGCATTTAAAAGCTGCACCAAATAACAGTCTTATACTTAATACTGTACCTGATTTATTATTTATTTAGAAAATTCTACCTCATCTCTCTTCTTATGACGCATTCATAACAGGCAAACGAATATAAACAGGCAATAGGGTATGTGTACCCACACACTCAAGAACAATAGAAAGTAGGTCAGCAAATTTTGAATCTGACAGTACTTAACTTTTGCATAGTGCTTACTGGGAGTGCAAAGTACTCCATGCATATTTAATTATTTTGGTGCATGTGCTAAGTGAGCACCATTATTCCCATACTGCAGCTGAGGATAACGGGGGGGGGGGGGGGGGCTTCCATAAAGTCACGCAGTTATTTCATGACAAGGAGAAGGTGCAGACCAGGGAAATGCCAATTTGCAGCTCAATTCCTTAGTTACTACACCACACCAGCTCCCCAGATAAATCAATTACTTAAACATTTTAATGACCAAAAAGACATCCCTGATTGAAATGGATGACACACTTAAAAAGTTAACTTTTAATATTAGATTGACAGGCAACCTGCCAATAAATATGTGGCTTATACTTATTGGGGTAAGACTCTGCCCAAACTATCTTAAAACTAACAGGAGCCAAAGAGAAAGGAGAGGGAAACGAAATAGACATGAAGAGGAAAAAATGCCTGATATTTCGCCTATAGGTGCTTGGGCTTAAGGAGTTGGACTAAGGTTGTTGTTGTTGTTCAGTCGCTAAGTCGTGTCCGACTCTTCGCGACCCCATGGACCACAGCACGCCAGGCCTCCCTGTCCTCCACTAGCTTCCTGAGTTCACCCAATTTCATGTTCATTGCTTCGGTGACACTATCTAACCATCTCATCCTCTGCCGCCCCCTTCTCCTTTTGCCTTCAATCTTTCCCAGCATGAGGGTCTTTTCTAAAGAGTCCTCTCTTCTCATCAGGTGGCCAAAGTACTTGAGCTTCAGCTTCAGAATTTGTCCTTCCAGGGAGCAATCAGGTTTGACTTCCTGAAGGATTGACCGATTGGATCTCCTTGCAGTCCAGGGGACTCGCAGGAGTCTTCTCCAACACCATAATTCGAAAGCATCTATTCTTCGGCGCTCTGCCTTTCTTATGGTCCAGCTCTCACAGCCATACATTGCTACTGGGAAAACCATCGCTTTGACTAGGCGAACCTTTGTTGGCAGGGTGATGTCTCGGCTTTTTATTAAGTTGTCTAGGTTTGCCATAGCTTTTCTCCCAAGAAGTAAAAGTATTTTAATTTCATGGCTGCAGTCACTATCTGGACTAAGGAGTTGGTGCCAAAGACTTCATGAAAATGGCAGGATGTGAAGGAAGAGAAGCCAGTGCTTATGACAACAACAGCAAACACCATCATTTAAGGGCAGCCAGTCCAGGGGTGTCAAACATAAGGCCTGCAAGCTGGATACAGCCCACAGGAGCTCTTAATCCAACCCACATGATACCTGGGTTCTCTAAGCACCACTAGTAGGTCAGCTATTCTTAGCTGCTAAGTGACATATCAGCGGAAGAGGTGCTGGGAAAGCCCACCTATCATGCGGGTCACCCTTATGACAGCTCCACTTCTGCTGATGGCCCACTGCTGAAAGGGTGACCTGCATGATAATAGGGCTCTCCTAGCACTGGCGTTTCAGCAGCACCAGCTCTGCTAAGGTGCTGGGAAGAAGAGATGAAAGGAGACATCAAAAGACGAGGAATTGTACCCAGTACAGGGAAGGGGCAGACCAAGAGGGGTGTGAGAGGGAGAAGGGAAGCGCTGCAGAAAGGGCAGTGCTGAGAGAGACCATTTATCATGCAGGGCATCCTTTCACCAGCTCTACTTCTGCTTGAGCGTCACTTTGCAGAGCACCTCTCAGCTGCTGCTGCAAAGTGACACCTCAACAGAAGCAGTGGCCTGCATGATAACTGAAAAAATATCATGAAAAATATGGTCAAAATTTGCATGTTTTCTCTTTTGTCATTTGAAAATGAGTTCCCAGGTAAGAAAAAACGTGCTTATTTCTGGTCATCGGCTGCTTAATGATGTCAATGACATCACATCCAGCCCTCAACAGGCACCATAGATGCTATTCAGTTTGTTGTATGAAACAAGTTTGACACCCCTAAGCCAGTCCATTAAGTCCAAAGCTAGGCAGGGACTACCCAACCATTGAGAATGGACAGGGAGGAGCTTGGTACCTTCATACAAGTTGTTCAGTGAAAAAAGCAACAGCTGAGGTTAGGCCTTTATTATTTAATACATTTCTACCCAGCCTTCCCTTCACTTGCATGACACACAAGGATCAGTCACTCTTGGGATTCTATTTTTAAACTGCCTTCAGTGCCATAAGGGTTCACAAAGCCTACCGCCCACCTACTCTCTTAACACTCTGCAGAGTAGCCATGAGCCAGGTAAAAATGAACATCAAAGAGGTGATGCAAGCATTGCAGAGCTCTTGTTGGGGGAGCAACACATCTCTATGCAAGAGACCCAGTGCAGAGCCTTTTTTCCCCCAGGGACCTATGAAAACCAGAAGCTGCTGCTGTGGGTACAACTACCTTCCACAAAGAATGCACAAGAATCATGGACAAGCCAGAAGGGAGGTTGTAGTGGGAAGAGGGAATGATCTCATTTCTTCATCTTCAAAATATTACTGTCTGATTGCTAAGGGAAAAAGAATGTGCTAATCTCTACAGCCAAAGAGGTATCAATGGAAAAGGAATTCTGAATTCCATGTAACAAAATGAGGAATGTGTTGTGTGCCACTAACATTAAAGGCCTTTAATGTATACCTGGTCTAGGAAACATTACTAACAGAACTGGATAGGTTAGTCCAGGTCACCAATATCTGGATACAAGATACTGCTTTCATAAGTAAGCACAGCCTTCAATGAATGGTAGCGTAGGGCTACAGATAAACATACTCAATGGTATTTTGCATTTCCATAGTGTCTTTCATCTGAGCAGTTCAAAAGAATCTTGGCACTTTGATTTTCAGAGAATAAAAAGAGACAAAATGCATTTGTTTTTGTTCTCCTCCAGTAACAGAAAACGTTTCAAATAAGAACGCTCCTAGAAGATAAACCCAAGGACAGCAGCAACAAAATGTGGAACAGAAGAAATATTTTACCCAAATATTTCATATGCAGTCTTATATGCAGATGCCTGGGTTTTAAGATATGTCACAGCTTCTTTCACTTCTATTGGCTTGCCTGCTCTGATGTCGCTTTTTTTCTGCTTTGGCTCAGGGCAGGTTAGGGATGGTAGAGTCTTCTCAGATTTTTGAAGCTGAATTTCTCGGTGTCCCCGTTAACGTTTAACTTGTTATTGTTGCTTTAATGTGTTGTTTTAATGTGTTTTACTTATTATGTTTGCATTGTATTTTGTTTGTTCTCTGTAAGCCGCTTTGGGCATTTGCTTCGGCATAGGAAAGGCGGGGTATAAATTCTTCAAATAAATAAATTTAATGGGCCAGAAGCAACACGTACAAATGTTAACTTCTTGTTCCTCAACAAAGAGGGTAACCTCCAGCTGGCACCCAATCAACTCCTGCATATTCTCATTTACAGCTCTTGCTCCCATAGTCTAATATTCCTATCTCATGCCCCATGCCATGACAGCCCCAGGAACATGATATAGCCACCTCACTGAAAATAAGGAGGTCTGGGTCTGATCAGTACCTGGATGGAAAATCCTTTGGGAAGTGCATCTACAGTGCCTCAGATTTCATCCTTGCAGAAAGTTGGGACATAATGCAAATAAGCAATGGTACCAGGCACTTTCCAGATCACAACAGTCAGGCTCTACTACAGTAAAGAGAAATAAACAAGACATGCCCTTCCCAGAAGCTGCTTCAGTTCTGTGCTGGGTGAAGTTCTTCCCATTGAAAGTTTTGCTGTTGTCATGCGGTTCAGATTTGCCGTTGCACTTTCCATTAACACAATACCTGCTTAAAATATATTTTTTATTTCCCTACTAAGGAAGTGTTGGAACCCAAAACACAGCCACAGAGCTCTTGTCTGCCAGTCCCATCTGTTCCTGCTGTTACTCCAGCCTGAAAACCTCGCTCTCTTACCTTTGAGATACCCTGACAGGTTGCACTAGAAATAGCCATGTCATCACACAGCCGGAGCTTGTGCGTGTTTTTTCTTCCCCCAGCATGGGAATAGGCAGTAACAAAAGAAAATAGCACAGAAAAAGAAAAGATAACATGTTCCCCTTAAATGTTTCTTTTTTGCATGATAAGAAAACACAAGAGACTGTCAGACCTAAGCAGATTCACTTCTAAACTGAAATCTCCCCCACCCCAAGGTCTCCAACAAGGAATTAGCAGCTCTTAAAATTTCCTGTTTTGAGTGTTTTGTTTGTGCCAGAGAAGGAAAAGAAAGAAAGAAGAAAATCCAGATTAACGAAAACTCAAACATGCCTCTGTTCACTAAGCATGCAGCCACAGACATCAGCAAGCACCTTATTTGTTCCCATGAAAAGCAGGAGGGGGGCGGGGACAGGAAGCTTAAAAAGTGCTGTATCATTCTTTCAGCGTTAGGAGGGCCCCATCGCCAGCCTGCACCTTATTTTGCACATCTCATTCTTATGCCACTGTTTGAATTCATTTTCAAGCTCGGAAAACAAGCCAGGAGTTTAGTTCAGCCAAAACTAACTCAATCTGACAGTTCCAGCACTGATGCCTGCCAGCCTTGATTGACTGGTTGGATATATTTAGACTTGAGGGAGGATGGGAAGGAAGGAAATAAAATGGGGAGGGAGGGAAAAAGAGAAGAATAGGAAGGGCATGCTGCTGTGCTCCTGGACGACGACAAATCCTCAACAACCTTTACTGTTGTTGGCAACAGTAAAATTATTTACTGTTTAGTATTTCTCGCCCCTACCCAAATAAGAGGTGCCCAAGGCAGCTAACAAACTACATTAAAAGTGCACATTGCAGCAGCAGCAGCAGCAAACAGCACACACACTATTAGCATTAAACAATCTGCAACAAAACTAGTAACCAACAAAATCACAAAGCAACAAAGACACAAAGCAACAAAGAACATAGTGCATTCCACATTTAGGTGCCACCATGGAGAAGGCCATCCCCTATGCTGCTGCCAACTGCAGGGCGTGGGCAATTACAAAAGGTAGTCCTTCAAGCACCCAGGTCTTAAGCTATTTAGGGTTTTAAAGTAATGTCCAACTTCCAAACCATTGCAACAGAGGTTCTCAAACTGGGGCATGGTGACACCCCAGCCCTGCCTCTGGCCCCTTAAGGGATAGGTGGAGAAGGCAGCAATGCAATCCCCAGGATTTCTTTGCTGCCGGGGCTTTTCAGCAGGGGGTGGGAATGTTGAACTGACCTGCAGCCAGTGCCAACCTCCAGGGGGTGCAGGGAACCCTGTGGAGCCCTCTGTCTGTCTATGTAAAAAAAACTGGGACCAGGGTATTTGAGGGACGGCCTCCTTCCATATAATCGTACCCGTACTCTCAGGTCAACTGAGGGGCCCTTTTGATAGTGCTGCACCAGGTGAGGTGAAGGGGTGGCAGCCAGAAATAGGGCTCTTGGTGGTGGCTCCACAGTTGTGGAATTCCCTCCCCTGGGAACTAAGAACAGTTCCCTTTCTGGCAATCCTTTCAGCCGGGTCTGAAGCCTTTATTTAAGGAAGCGTTTTTAAGTTGCTGGTGTGCTGGGCTGGCATTTTTAATTTCTACTTTTTAATTTTGAATGATTGCATTTTTTATTTGAGATCCATTGGGTCTGCTTGTTTTTAGTGTTTTATATCATTGTTTTAATCTTTTTTGTATTTTTTAAAAAACTTACTAATGTTGTAAACTGCCTTGGGTGCCCCAAAAGTCAGGATATAAATTCTATTATTTTAAAAATGTGATTGGAAACCCCTTCGGATTTGTGAATGAAAACCAGAAATGATTTTCAATTGCTCCTCTCATTCCCTGCAGGTAAGTTCAATACCCCCTATGATTAGCTCCAGCAGTGGCACAATTCTGGGGATTGCATCACTTCCTTCCCCCTACCCCTACAAGTACTTACCTCAGTTTCCAAACTCCTAAGGAGTTTGAGAACCTTTGCACTATACCATCCTGGCTCTCAGGGCACTACAAAAGCTATAAATGCTGGTGTTCAGTTAATGATGGATTACTCCATCTGACCGGACACAGCAACACTTGACTAGTGTGCTGGACTATGGGGAGATCTCGATTCAAATCCAAAAACTTCGTCATGAAGCTCACTGGGTGATATTGAGCAAAATGCTCTCTCTCAGGCTAGCCTTCCTCAGTAGTGCATCTAACACTGAAGGATATCATTCCAACAGTTTGCAAGTCACCGGCTTGCTTGCTTGGGTAACCAGGACGTATACAAAGGATGATGCTTATTTTTAATTTTGCTAACACTGGGGCTATTCACAAAGTTTGTCAACAAGGAGGAAGGGTGTGTGCAATATTGGGAGAAACGGAGAGAACGTAGGGGTGGTATTGGATGAATGAAATGCAATGAGTGATTCTCTAAACAATAATTGAGTACATCATTAATTTGCTGTCAACAGGTACAGTTCCTCACTCTCTCTAGACTAGCAATTTTCAACCAGTGGGCCACAAATGGTCTGCAGGTGTGCCACGGATGTTTGGGGGAGGATCATTTGTTAAGTAGGGCCATTGGGGTGTGAGCCCCCCACTACCAGCATGCTGTGCCTTGGTAATTGTCAAAAACTGGATGGTGTGCCCTGACAATTTTAGCACCTTGTCAGTGTGCCAAGAGATGAAAAAGGTTGAAATCACTACTTCAGACTACTCAACCTCCCATTTGACTTCATCATTACCTGTTTCATTCCCACTGTGCAGCCAGCTATCCTCATGTATCCTAATTCTTCTGTGCCATTTTTACTTCCCTCTATTTCCGCAATCCCCACCTTGGAAAGCTCCTTTTTCTGGATACCTTGAGGACCTCAAAACATACACCACTCACTGCCACACAGCTGAGAGGTCGCTTTGTGAATTATAAATATAGATGCATTACTCCTTTTAATGGGCTGGACTTGTCTGCCAATAAAATGACATTCCCTGCATGCTGTAAGCAGGATTGCACATTATAGGCACCATCAGTTTTTCATTAATTTTTGGAAGGAGCAATTTAACCAAAATATACAACCGATATTTGTCTTTTAGATGAGAAACTGGAAACAATGTATACTGAATATTGGCAAACGTATCATACTACAGTTCAGATCTTCTCTTTTTTGAAGCATTTATTTATTTTATAATAGTTCTCAAAGAGAGTTCCCAATAACAAAATGAGATTTATCTGGGATGATGTTGTTCTCACAATGGCAGATCTGGAAGACCAGACATGGTCCATGCTATCAATTACACTTTACCATATGGCTCTCAATTCTGCTCTCTTGAAAGGTGGCAGCGGCAGCAAAGGAGGGGGAACCCAGGAGGGCAGATAGTCTTCAAACTACCCACCATGTGTTTCTGCTAGTATTATTGCTGCTCTGAGCAGATGGTTATCATCAGTAGCTCTTAGCCCTCAGAAGAACCTTTCAGAGCCAAGATCTGTTGGAGGCACCACTGTAGAGAAGGGGAAGAGGGAGCAAATAATGTACAAAGTGCACTCCCCAGTTCTTTTGCTGGTTTTGCTGTGGCCACAACTCCAAACTATTACCCCCAAACTGAAACAGGCTGAAAAAAGTATTTAACAGGTGTGTTGTGGCCCAACTCTGATCGTTTTTCTTTTCCCTGATGTCTTGTATTAATCACAACTTACGAGAAAATAATTTTTAAGAAAACATTACAGGTATTGAAAATTTGTGCCAGGGTCCATGTTGGTTAATATACATAGGGGAAAGGTGGATGGTAGCACACTGTGACTGGCGAGGGAGCTAAAAAAAGAGATGCCTCACTTAAAACTCACTTTATGAAACACCTTTACAAACAGGGCCAATAATATTTGAGTGGCTGATAGTGACAACACAGTCAACCTTCGCATACTTTCTCCTGCAATTGATGGGTTTTTTACTGTTTTGATCCCTCTTTCATAGGGCATGCCTGGCATTGTTGCCTACATGGAAGATTTTAATACTGTTGATCTGAATAGGTTGCTTCCTATTTAAGCTCTCTCTTGCTCTCTCATAGCTTGATCCCACCTCACCAGAGTTGACCCATCCAGACTGGCAGGGGCCATACCGTGCTGCCTCTGCCACTCCTCTTCCACTCCCTGGATGTGAAAAGGAGGAGGAGGTCAGAGTGGAAGACACCTGGAGGGGAGCAGAGTGATGGGCAAAGTAGCAGAGACCACCCTCTCCCACAATTATTCTTCCACTCCATTCATTTCCTTTTCAAATCTAGGGAATGGGAAGTGGAGCAGCAGCTGGTTCATTGCTGAGTAGGTGGAGGCAGCATTTTGCATGCCAGGAGGTCTTAGTTTGGCATATGTGCACAGAAGATTCCCCAGGTGGCACCTTCCCTGACCAGTGCAGCCACTACCTCAAATCAACATCCCATGGAACTTCCTGCTGAAGGATCCAGACGCTCCTTGTTTCTCCAGGGTTGCACATACATAAGCAACACTAAGAATAAAATGCCTATACAACTGGGAGTCTGGAGAAGAGCACAGGCAGAGGATCCTTCTATATTACTGTTACAGTCAGTTCCTGCTACCCGGCGGATTTGCTTATCCATGGGCAGCAGACTGCTCCAAACTCCAGCTTGTAGGCCGGATACAATGCCCTCCTGATCCTTCCCTGGTATAAGCAGCAGTTTGCATTCAGCTGAGGAAGCAATGAAAGACCCTGACTACAGGTCCCAAGGTCTTCGCGGCCAACCATTTCCAGATCTTGTGGCCCAGCAAGCCACATGCTTGGCATTTCACACAGAGGCGGCTGGCCACGAAGCTGGCCCTGTGAGCTGTTGTCTGGGTCTTTCATGGCTTCCTTGGTGCAACCCAAAGTGCCATTCATGCCGAGGGAAGTTTTTCCAGCTGCAGCGGTCTCCAGTTTGGAAACCACAGGTGTAGTGTGATGGCTAAGCTCCGAGTCCCTAGTTTCAAACCCCACTTCTGAATGTGGTCAGTGATGTTGGGAAAGCCATTTCCTCTCAGACTCAGTTTTCCCCAGATGCAATATGGGGATAATACTTATTCACTTTAAAAGGCTGCTGCAGATAAATAAAGCTACTTTATTTAAAACCTCAACATAATACTATAGCCCAAATAATGAGTGCAACTGAACAAGAACAGCAGCAAGGTTCATCTATCGGTTTATCAAAATTCCAAAGGTCTTCCCAAAAAGCCAGATTTTCATTGCACAGTGAAACTATGAAGAAACTCAGCTACAGAAGACCTTGGATGTTGATCTACGTTTGTGGGGAGGTATACAAAATTTATGTACTATGTGTCATTCAAGGCTATGTGTGGGTGGATTGCCATGCACCTACACCCAAGTCAAGGAAAGGAGGGAGAATCTGAGAATTCCCCATCACTCATCCAGAGCTACACACAAGGAACAAGTTAGGCACAGTCAAACCTCCAAGGATCCCAGGAAATGCTCTGAGGGCACAAGATGCAGCCACCTTGCTGAAGTTAAGTAGGTGTAGATCTGGTCCATGCGTAGGTGTGATCACTTGGAACCCTACAGACATCTCAAGTTCCATGATACACATGTAATAAATACATCTTCCCAAGTCGAATGCAGAGATTTCAAAGAAAAGCACCATCTTCTTAGCACACATTGGCAGATTAGAGCCCAAGAACCTTAATTTATCAATTAGACACCATCTGCAGATTGTGCTCCTTGAAATAATTGTCGAATCTGACAATGCACTGCTGCTTTGAGAAAGTTTCAGCCAGCTTTGCCTCCATTTAATTAAATTTCTGCACTTAACTCTGATTGAGCTGAAAGCACCGCTGCTTCACCCAGATTGAGTTCCTTCGCCACCTGCTGTGTTCGATCTAGCCATGTTTCCACAGTTATGGCAAAAATTATGTTGATTTTTTTTTTAAATCTGGCTTGCCTTCAGCCATGTTCCCTCCCTCCCACCCCTTTCAAAAAGTTGCCATTGTGGAAAAACTACCCAAGTGTAAAGTATCTGCACAGCATAGAAAACAAGTTGTACAGTATATCTGGTTTTGTGGGGCATTATGCAACACAAGATCATATTATCCAGAGGCTAAGCGATGAAACAGAAGATGACCCTTCTCAGGGGGAGAGTCATAGTTCTGCCATAGTGCCTAACACAGCCTTACAGGAAAATTCAAAATCTCACTCATATCCTGTCATGTCCCTGTCCGTGATCTTCACTCCTTCACCTGCAGCTGCCCTCAGGTGTCCTGCTCCACAAAAGCCTCTGCCTTTCCTCCCTCCATATTTGAAGCAATCTCCCCACAATGCCACCTCCCTTATTTCCTTTTCAGCACCTCTGCAAATTCTACCTTTCTTCCCCAGTTTGTCCTCCCATGCATACATGCACATACTTCCTTTCCTCTGCAGCCTCCCTTGTGTCTTGTTCAGGTTGCGAGCCTTCAGAACAAGGATTTTATTCCCACTCTGTGTAAAGCACAATGCACATAGATGGTGCTATATTAATTTAACAACCAGCACAGATTTGTTCCTGTAAAGTTCCAAAAGTTGGCCTAGTTGTAGTTGTGGGTCACATAACAGTTTTAGTTATGGGTTAGTTATAGTTATGGGTCTAGCAAGCTATTTCCACAGAAAGAATTGCCACTAGCTACAGCCCTCAAGCACTGAAGCCTACAAGTGCAATGGGTTAAGAGGAACAAAGCGGGGTTCACACTGCCAGGGTAGAACCTGTCTATTCTCTGAACAAAACCTACAACTCCATCCTTTGACACTCTTATCCATGAGTGCAATTCCTTCCAGACACAATGGCAATGAAAGCACGTTGCATTGATGTTCAACGTTCATTGAAGAAGCCAAGGTATGTGGCTTGAAGCAGGTACAATACATCTGTATTACATTATATTGTAGGTATTTTTAAAAAACAGAAAGCTGGCCATGAACAGTAGTAACTAGATAATATTTATGTAACATTTAAGAATCAGAGGAAATCACCAGAAAAGACAGAAGATGTTGCCTTTATTATTTCCAGACCACAACCATCATTTTTTTAAACTACATAGGTTTACTGCCAAAGCAGTTAAACCACTCCGAATCAATATACATTGAGGCAGGTTCCTAAAAATAAAATATGTATTCTAGGTTTGCAGTTACAAATGAACTCCTTCCACTGGGATACAGTACAAAAAGGATTTACAAGGGTTTAAAAAAACAAGGTAAAAAAATCCATAACACATTCACACACCGAAGCAGCAACATTTGGTATAACAGGGTTAATACATAAATAAAGGGGAGTGGAGAAAGTGAATTTGATATCATCTCAGACCTATTAAGGTTAGGCCCTCTTCAGCCACGGGCTCCTATGTATTGTCCCCACACAATGTCAGACAAAAAAGCTGCCTTCCCAGACGTACCTGGAGATAAACCAGCAAATGTTCCATGGCCCCACTGGCATGGAAGAGCCGTCATTAGATCACCCAGTATCTTTTGCTTTAGTTAAAAACAAGTTAGAGGTCGGGTAGTAGGATTTGGGACAGGGCCCCTGTGCTCTAAGCCTTTTCTCCCCCTATGCTTTCAATCACCTTCACCACCACTGCCAAATCTACTACCCATGGATGGGAGGAATAAAGACGAGTGCTTGAGTTCCCTGTCCGACATTATTGGCTGGTGATGGTGGTGAAATACATGGAATGACAATATCAGGACACAGGGAGAACTGTACTATGTCTTACAAAGGAAAAGAGAACATGACCCACTTTGTGTTCCTTACAACTTACAGTTCTATTTGACTCTCTCTCTCTAACATGTAGGTTCATGTCCTTTTTCTTTCTGGCCATTTCCAGAGTTGCAGTTCTGTAAACCTTTTCCAGCCAGAAAACTTGACACGTAGCACCTTAAAGATTAATCAATGAATGGCAGCGGAAGCTTTTATGGACCCAAATCCACTTTTGTCTCTCTCTCACACACACACTCTAACAGGCCCCCTCCACATCCACAACATGGAGCAAATAGTAACCGACCTTGCAAGGCAGTTGTAAGGGTCAAAGCAATACAGGCAACATACTTAGTGCATTAAAAAATGGTACATGGTGGCAATGATGGACAATCATCATATACAGACAGTTTTAAAAGCAATGCCACAAATTCATGGAGGATGGGTCTATTAGCCGCTGTTAGCCACAACAGCTAAACAGAGTTCTCCAGGTTCAAAGGCAACAAGGTGGGGGAGCCACTGGTTTCATGGCCAGCTTATGGATTTCCAGAGGTATCCAGCTGGCCACTGCTCAAAGACAAGATGCTGAATTTGATCAAGTCCTGGTCTGATTCTTCAGGGTTCTTCTTACAGTAAAAAAAGCAGGAGGGAAAAATCCATGCATGCATATGCAATTATTATTATTCCACTTTTCAACGAAGTGGTTTACATGGTAAGACAAATATACAAGTCACATATGAGTGTTCAAGCATTTACACAAAGAGAGCTGAAGAAATGGAAGTGACAGCCATAGGCATGTCACCATACAGACCACACATATACTACCAGAGTCAAAGACAGCACAAAATCTCTCAGCCTCCTAAGTGAATGAACTTCAAGCCTACAATGAGTAACATGTCCTGTGCCCAAACAGGTGCCCTAATGTACTCAGCCCCTAAGGCAGAACTGCCAATCTTGTAGGAGTACTAAAGGGTCAATTATCTTACAAGCAAGAGGGGCAGGCACATGTCTCGACTTTCAATCCTGCCCTAAATTAACTTTTAATATGGAACAGAATGTCACATTCACCTGTCTTCACAATCTGAAATTTCCTTCTTTATGCTGCAGCAATAAAGAGGGGCATTTAAAAATTAACTAGAGCTTAGGAGAGAGAAGATATCATGAAAAAAGATATTTCACATGCACATAACTCAACCATTTAAATGCATCAAAAATGTATTCTCGACATAGGAGGATGGAGAAGGAAAGAGTTAACTACAGTGGGGTATTTTATACTGGAGTAGACCACCTTTCAGGTTAGTTTATCAGATTTCCGATCCCTGTACAAACCACCAAATATTTGTCACATAACTGAGCCGTAAATCATCCACACCACACAGTTTCTTCCCATGCAGTTACTTGCCCAGGCTCAGATGCAACATGTAGGGCAGAATAAATTTCAGTTTTAATATTTACATCAGTTTGTTCACTCAGCAGATGAAAATTTAAAGCAGGCCAAAGAACAGAAATGTCAGGCCTGAACATATGAGACTAGGGTTCAAATCTTACACACATTTTTTTAAAGTAAAGAAAAACACAACCAAGGCACTGTAGGGAACCCACATTCCTGCTTTCTTCTTCACCTGTAGAATGGGAACAGCAATCAAGAACTACACAAGTGACTCTCCAAGTGGGATCTGGTGGTGAATGGGTCCATATCCATGCTTAGCTAACCGGATGTAGCACAGTTCCTCTACTACTGCTAAGACTGAGTTCATGGAGACTCTCACGCTCTGCTGCAGCAGGGGGCAGTAAGTAGGGAGCAGGCAGCAATAGACCCGAGTCTTCCTTCTGGCTGCCATCAATGCTTACAGTGGTGGCACTGAGTGAAAGCCACTGCCCAGTTAATTTCACCAGCTAACCTTACAGTGTCCATGACCAGTCAGAAAAGCTAACTGGGAACCAGGCAGCCAGTAGGCATGTGTTATTTTCACTGCTGCCACTGGACCGAAAGATTCATGTCCACCACTGCACAACTGTTACAAGGGCAGCACACTACACTGCCTCTAGTTGCCAGCCTAGAGACAAAGGTATATGGGAACATAATGCTCATTGTAGCAGCTCACTTTTGCTTGCTCACACTGACTAAAAACATGGAGACACACACACACTGGTCTGTGGACATACAGTAAAAATGAGAATAAGGGTGCATGAGCATGCTTGACCAATCACAGATGCTTGTTGCACAGGCATTCTGATCACATGGAAGAGGGAGTGATTCTCTGCAAAAAACTGACCATGTGTAAGTGCCCCATCCTCACCTTCTATTGAAAGTACAAAGCAGTGGGGAGAGAACTAGGGCACAATACAACTATGCAAGGAAGAGAAGGCAGGAACAGGGTTGTGTTTATAAGTTGGGAAGGAGAATTGCGGTGCTCACTCACTGCCCTGCAAACACTTTTCAAAGTGGCCATCCAGCAAAACCAATTGCAGATCAAGGTTCTAATTTAATTCTTTCTGGGGGGAAAAAGAAGCCACTTTTGCTGCTGATACTTTTTTTGAGATTTTTACATATATTGTCTACACTAATTTAACAATTAGTTAAATTACTCTCTGATATCCTCTCTGTACCTTAAATAGGATAGACGGTTGTGGGATATACATATTTCAAATAAATAAATAAAACACTACACCACAGTGAGTAATCAAGTAGCACTTGAAAGTAAACTGTCAGACAAAAATAAATGCAAGCGTAAGGGCTGGGTGGGGCCTGCCCCAAAGCTATTTCTTACTGCCACAAGGCCATCATGGGATAGCAAGAAAAGATCCCAACACTACAGTCCTTACTTGGTTGCTTTGAACGTTGCACCAGAAATGTCAATCCTATATACTGTATTGTGGTTGTGGGATGGGGTGTTTTTTTGCCATGTTAAAAACATGCAGTAATATGAAGTAAGCCTTTTGTTAATGGGTGTCCTCAGACGCAGCTTTGAGGAAGGTGACGGCATGAATAATGACCCTTTTGTACAAACTCAACACAGCTGCTGCCATCTGCAGCCATCACTGTGGAGTCCAAATTTAATCTGACAAGTTCTTCTCCCTTCCCTCCCTTCAGCACTCTGGTAATATTTTTTCTTAAGAATGCCCATTTCTTAACGGTCCAGATTACACGGAAGAGCTTTGTAGATGAGAGGACTCACTCATCAAGGATAGAAGGGTAATGGAATAAGGAAGTCAGGACAACCCAGGATCAGCTTAATTTTGTTTTCTTTTTTGCCATAATGGATGGGTCATTTTATTTTTTCCCAGAAGCTGGATCAGCATTGTTCTTTTTTAGCAAATTTGTCTACATGCTGGCAAATTAGTCAAATTGAAAGGGTGAAGTGACAAAAAGAGCAGATCAAAACAAGATCCACTAAGTCCAGTATCCTGGCTTTCATTGGTCAATCAGGTGTTTCCAGGGAGCCCAGAAGCGGGGTATAAAGGCATCAGTTCTCCACCATTATGATCCCATCAAAGGCATACAACCTTTGAACAGGGAGGCAGAATTAACATAGCTAAAACATAAATATAATAAAAGTAAAAACTAATTTTGGCTACTCTTTCTTACATCTTTTCTCTAGCTCCATAATATTCTAATGTTTTTGATACTTCAGGAAAGATTCAGATGTTAGCAATCTCCAGTTTTTAGCAGTGCTTCCTAGAGAGGTTAGTTAGGCAAGCTCCTTCCTTTTTTCCTCTTTTAAGCTTTCTATATCTAAATGGATCTTATTTAGGCTGAATCATTTTTCTTACTAGCCCCTGTTCCACATCCCCTCAATGCTTGTCTATGGGGCTTTCCTTAACAAAAGTTGTTACTTATAGCGAATTATTAAGCATACAGAAGAACACTTCTTGCAAAAAGGAGAATCTCTGAACTGGGTGAATGAACTGCGTCCAATCTCAGTAAGTGTAAAATGAGGCACAATTGGGGTGGGTGGGGGAGACTCCCAATGTCACGTACACATTGATGGGGTCTAAGCTGTCAGTGTTTAACAGGAAAGAGATCTCAGGAGGTGGGATTACAAGAAAATGTGGATTTAGCAGCCAAAACTGTGTATAAGCCAAATTCTACGCTATAGAAAAGGGATCAAGAAAAAAAGATTTCTAATATTATAATGCCCCTATACCAATCTAAAGGGCAGTCACATTTTGAATTCTGTGTCCAATTCTGGTCACTGAACCTCAAGGAGAATATTGCAGAACTGGAAAAGGCAGTATGAAGGAGGGCAATCACGATCAGAGGCACCTTGCTTTTAAGAAAAGGCTAAACATTCAGGTCATTTTAGCTAGAAAAAGAGGGAGGACATGATTGAAACATAACATTATGCATGGTGCGGAGAGAAAAATTCTCAGTCACTTAAAATACTAGAGTAAGTAGTCATTCAATGAAGGAGATCAGCAGGAGATTTAGAGGGGACAGAAGGAGGGGCTTAACACAGTGCCAAACTACCAGTAGTCTGTGAAATTCATTGCCACAAGATGGGCATATGTCCACTAGCTTGGAAGACTGGACAAATTCATATACTGACCCTCCAATCAATTATTACTAGTCACAGATGCTATGCACTACCTCAAAAGCAGTGGGAATCTGAATATCAGCTGCAGGGGAGCAGTGGCGAGAGAGAAGGCTATCTTCCCCTCCTGCTTGTGGACTACGCAGAGGGGGCTGGTGAGCTACTGTGAGAAATAGGATGTTGGGCTCGATGAGCCTTTAGTCTGATGAATTGGGGTCTTTAGTATGCACGCACACACACACACACACACACATATATATATGAGAGAGAGAGAGAGAAAATATTCTACGTAACAGGACCACAAAGCACCAATAAAAGCTTCTCTCCCTTCCCAGTCAGTCTCAAAATGTGAATTTCACCTGTTAACTGCTTAGTTCTTTTACCATGAAGGCAGCTATTAGCTCAAATGTGTCATTTTTCCTACTTGCTGACATTTGATTTCAAGGAAAAATGTGCCAAATCCAAAAGATTACAATACAAGGACAGATCATCAGATTACCAGTTGCAGAAGGCTGCCATAGACATAACCCTGCCCAAAAATGGTGGTTTCAATGACATTCTGAAAGTCAAACAGCAAATTAATTTATCTTCCTCGCAATCAAGATCTGCCGTAAATGAATCCTCAGTCCAGAAACAATCTTAACAAATTTTCTTTGTCCTAGAACTTGGGAAGTTGGGAACCAGGAATGTTTTTGCCGGGGGGGGGGGGAGTGACGTAATCTCCAAAAGTGCACTGCTGCTGGGGATGGGAGGGGTTTTTTTCCACTTTTTTTCACCTGTAGCTAGCACTGCCCTGCAAGGGGGGGTGTTGAGGGGTCTGGGGAGCCCCACAAAGGGCTCCTCAAGCCTCTAAACCCAATCAAAAAACAGGCACTTCTGGTTTCATGACAAAAACTGGAAGTGCCTGTTTTTGTTGGTTTTAGATGTTTAGAGGCTTGAGGAGCCCTCCATGGGGCTCCCCAGGCCCACTCCTTGACCCTCAGGCCTGCAGTGCTGCCTGCTGGTAAGTGAAAAAACCTTGGAGGAAAGAAAAAAACAGGAGATGGCATCTTGGAAAATTTTTGAAGCTTCCGGACGGTCCAATATGGCCACCGGAAGTCAAGAGAAATCGGAGGAAAAGTGCGCGCGGCGCGTGTGATAGCCATTTTAATCTTTTAATCATTTTAATCATTTTAATCATTTTTTCTTTCCTCCGAGTTTTAATCATGCCTTCGTGTTCTGCATATGGGTGCACAAATCGCTGGACGAAAAATGGGATCACTTTCCACAGGTCCGTAAAATCATTGTGATTCGTTGCTACAGAAAAAAATATTACTTCACAAATAATAATAATATTGTGAGGTAGATATGAAGGAAAAAAATAAAAATAAAATATTATTACTTCATAAAGTATGCAGCCCCTCACAAACTGAAGTAGATATGAGGAAAAAAAATAAAAATATGAGGGGGGAAAAGGAACTTAATCCACACACAACCTTCAGCCGTTATTTTTCGGATACAAAACGTTTAGTTTGGTTTGAATTTTACACCAAATGTTACGTGCATTGTAGTCAATAAGACTACGGTATATATATAATATGTAGGTATATTATTCCGATGCACATCCGAATACTCACTGTCCACAACCTTCTAAGCAGCGCATTTCCCTAGTCTTTGTAGGATTTAGAAGGTAAGAAGGAAATGCTGGAAAGTCAGTTGGCTCAGGTGAACAGCAAGTAGTCATGAGAGGTGCATTATTCAGATGCACATTGATGAAGTGAACTGCTCACCATTCATGAGGGGTGTATTATTCCGATGCGCATCTTATTAATCACTGCCCACAACTCCCTACTGATGTTCCTCTACGATCCCACGTTGTTATTTTGGTAAGTTTTTACTTCTGGAGTAAATAAATAAGTCCTAAACATCATGCGAAATCCCACTGAAAATCATTGGAATGAGCAATGTTTTGCACATTGCAAGATGGCGGCTAATCCCGCCCCCCGGCTTCAGAAATCGATAACAGAAGTCTATGGGATGGCCTCCCCTTGGAAAAAACCCTCCCATCCCTTCCGCCACCCTTAAAGAGACCATTACAGTGCTTCCTTCCCTGGGCTGGTGGGTCATGATCCACTAGCTTGGGAAGCAATGTCCTAGAAGCTTCTTCCCAGGCATCTGCCAACGCAACCTTACAGTAAGGTCCTTCAAATGGGTTTCAGATTTTCTCAACCCAGTTACATCACAAGCTCTAGGTACAAGCAGTTTACTGTACTTCCCATTCACAGATGCATCTTTGTTCTTGGCGACAAGTCTCCCACATCTTATCTGCCATTCATTGCTCTATTTATTAGGATGTTTAAGCCAGGCACCTAAAATATAAGGTTCTCTTACAAGGAGACTTACACCCCAGCCGCAGCACTCTGCCAGCCGCAGCACTGCTGAAGCAGCACCTTCTGCATGCTATGGGCCAGTCTGGGACCAGGAGGGCTGAGAAAAGGAAGGAATTTTTTACTTACCTCCTCTGCTATTCCTTGGACCTCAACAGGCCTACTCAGAACTACATCAGCTGTTTTGCTGGCATAAATTTGTTGGCTGATGGGGGCATGTCAGGCCCGGAATGGGGGCATAGGATCCCATAGATGTAACTCTCCCTTACTGAGATGAAAGCTGGTCTGCAGCCCACCATTGTCAACACTGGATGGGGCTTATCAGCTGCCATACCTTCAGCTGCCAGCCACTGACCACTGGAGCTGCACCAGTGATGGCAGCCCATGAGATCTGCCAGTGTATCGAGTGGATAGGATTCGACTGTTAAGCTACCAAGGGTGACTTCAGCTGACTTCAAGTGGGCTCACAAAATGCCCACTATCTCTACTGCTAACCTGAAAAGTCACAATTCAATAGAAGAACTTCAAAGAGAGTCTCCAACATAAAACTGATGGACTAGTATTTTTCAGCAAGACTGATTCCAATATAGTGCCAGGATTGATACCAGGGTTTTTCTTGCTCTATGGAATTAGTGCAGCAAACATTAGGAGTCTATCACTGACAATTAGCACTGTTGTGAACAGTTAGTATTATACACACCTGAGCTTTGCATGAAAGTGTAAACTTAACATCTTATAATGAATGGCTTTTGGCTCCCCCGTTAGCAGTTTTTGGTCTATATCCATGTATCTTGTATGTACTATCCACAAAATGGATGCTAAAACAATGTATGCATTTCAAAGGCACTGAAATCCATGGAAGCTTGAACCACAATAAATCTTGTCAGTCTTTTAAGGTGTTAAAAGTTATCTGTGTGTATCTGTACATTTGACAAGCGTTGCCCTTAGCTTTCTAATAACTGAGTCATTATAGTGCAGGATATGAACACTGCCAGACTTACAGAGAATGGCCTTGCAGTTAGGGAGTACAGTGCTTGCTTCTGGAAATTAACCTTAGACTGAACTATATAAGTTTTATTGCCTTCCCCTTTCTTGAACAACTCAGCACAAGTAACTAAACGTAATATTTTTCTCTCTCCACCCTCTTTTTTCTGTTGTAATTGAATAGGGTTGTCCTTCAAGTAGGAAATGAGTTCTGCACTTGGTTGATTCTTGAAAAGCTTGCTCACTCCACATTCTGTCTTTTCCACTTGACTTATGTTTTAAAGTAACATGAACATATATAGTTGCCTTGTATAGATAGGACTAGCCTTTTGTTACCCGGCATTACCCGGGTAACAAAATACCCCAAGCTTCTATGCGACCCCAGAAACTATGAATTCAATGTCGATATCAGCCATTTTTGACCATTTTCACGTGGGGCCCCCTGTGCACCCCCAGGGGTGCTAGGGGGGCCTGACCCTGCAGTGTTTGTCGCCAGGCCGCAAGGCATACGCGTGCCAAGTCTGGTGCCAATCGCTCCAGGTGTTCCAGCAGGGCATGGCGGATATGTTGTTTCGCACCCCTTCTCGCCCCCCATGCTGAGGGGGGGCAAACCCAGACTCCAATGGCATCGGGAGCATCACCGCTCGTCTCGGCGACCCTGGAAACTACGGAATCAACGCCGATTTCGGCCATTTTCACATGGGACACCCTGCATACCCCCACCCCCGGGGGTGCTAGGGGGGCCTGACCCCCGCAGTGTTTGTTGCCAGACCACAAAGCATATGTGTGCCAAGTTTGGTGAGTGTTGCTCCAGGCATTCCCGAGCCTATGCGGAACAAACACACACATTCTCTTTATATATATCTATATATATAAAGAAGAGCGTATGTATGTGTGTATGTATGTATGTGTGTGTGTGTGTGTGTGTGTGTGTATATGTTTGTTCCACATAGGCT
>JAJKFI010039243.1:0-21443 GCA_029204185.1 Lerista edwardsae | reverse complement strand
TGCCAGTTTCCACCAGTTCTGGAGTGTGTGGTGTGAAACTGCAACACTATCTGCCAACGGTGGAACCACTGCATCTAGAAAATGCCCTCCTGTTGCTGCGCTTTTCATTCCACACCACAGTTGCTTTTTTTTCCAGCTCATCACCCCAAAAACCCACACGGGGCATGAGTTTTTGATCACTGTGCATGCGTTTGCTGGTGCATGGCACGGAAAGACCCATGCGGGGACAATTTTTTCAGATATTTTCAGACATTGCATCCAGCCCACAGGCTGTGGTTTGGTGCCCAGTTGCTGTTTGCACAAATGAGGCCTCTGTACTACCAGTCCAGTGTTGTGTTGTGTGTGTGTCTCTCTCTCACACATTTACATAGAGAATTCAAAGAGATAACTTTAAGGGTGCATACAATGATAGGGGTTAGGGTTATGGAGGGACTTTCCCCAGCAACGCAAAAAAGACTCCTTATCAACAAACTGCAGTAAAGAAACAGGATCGCTGCCTTATTTAAAAAAAATCCAGAGAAATAACTTCTCCCGACAGCATGACAGCTGACATTCTAAACTGAAAAAGCTATTTGCCAAGAATTATCAGGCCTGGCTTCTCTCTCTCCGATAGATGACAGAGGAAAGAACAACAAAGGCCACACACATATCATAAATCACAACTTTTATTGAATGCCTAGCCACATAATAGCAACAGTCAAACTGAATAAAGAAGCTTTTCAGGGCTCATCTGTACAGGGAAAGGGAGGCAGGAATGGGGGGAGAGGCAGGAAGAAGAGAAGGTATAACTAAAATATTGGAAAAGTCTAAAAACTGCTTCCGGCATTTAAAAGCTGCACCAAATAACAGTCTTATACTTAATACTGTACCTGATTTATTATTTATTTAGAAAATTCTACCTCATCTCTCTTCTTATGACGCATTCATAACAGGCAAACGAATATAAACAGGCAATAGGGTATGTGTACCCACACACTCAAGAACAATAGAAAGTAGGTCAGCAAATTTTGAATCTGACAGTACTTAACTTTTGCATAGTGCTTACTGGGAGTGCAAAGTACTCCATGCATATTTAATTATTTTGGTGCATGTGCTAAGTGAGCACCATTATTCCCATACTGCAGCTGAGGCTCACGGGGGGGGGGGGGCGGGCTTCCATAAAGTCACGCAGTTATTTCATGACAAGGAGAAGGTGCAGACCAGGGAAATGCCAATTTGCAGCTCAATTCCTTAGTTACTACACCACACCAGCTCCCCAGATAAATCAATTACTTAAACATTTTAATGACCAAAAAGACATCCCTGATTGAAATGGATGACACACTTAAAAAGTTAACTTTTAATATTAGATTGACAGGCAACCTGCCAATAAATATGTGGCTTATACTTATTGGGGTAAGACTCTGCCCAAACTATCTTAAAACTAACAGGAGCCAAAGAGAAAGGAGAGGGAAACGAAATAGACATGAAGAGGAAAAAATGCCTGATATTTCGCCTATAGGTGCTTGGGCTTAAGGAGTTGGACTAAGGTTGTTGTTGTTGTTCAGTCGCTAAGTCGTGTCCGACTCTTCGCGACCCCATGGACCACAGCACGCCAGGCCTCCCTGTCCTCCACTAGCTTCCTGAGTTCACCCAATTTCATGTTCATTGCTTCGGTGACACTATCTAACCATCTCATCCTCTGCCGCCCCCTTCTCCTTTTGCCTTCAATCTTTCCCAGCATGAGGGTCTTTTCTAAAGAGTCCTCTCTTCTCATCAGGTGGCCAAAGTACTTGAGCTTCAGCTTCAGAATTTGTCCTTCCAGGGAGCAATCAGGTTTGACTTCCTGAAGGATTGACCGATTGGATCTCCTTGCAGTCCAGGGGACTCGCAGGAGTCTTCTCCAACACCATAATTCGAAAGCATCTATTCTTCGGCGCTCTGCCTTTCTTATGGTCCAGCTCTCACAGCCATACATTGCTACTGGGAAAACCATCGCTTTGACTAGGCGAACCTTTGTTGGCAGGGTGATGTCTCGGCTTTTTATTAAGTTGTCTAGGTTTGCCATAGCTTTTCTCCCAAGAAGTAAAAGTATTTTAATTTCATGGCTGCAGTCACTATCTGGACTAAGGAGTTGGTGCCAAAGACTTCATGAAAATGGCAGGATGTGAAGGAAGAGAAGCCAGTGCTTATGACAACAACAGCAAACACCATCATTTAAGGGCAGCCAGTCCAGGGGTGTCAAACATAAGGCCTGCAAGCTGGATACAGCCCACAGGAGCTCTTAATCCAACCCACATGATACCTGGGTTCTCTAAGCACCACTAGTAGGTCAGCTATTCTTAGCTGCTAAGTGACATATCAGCGGAAGAGGTGCTGGGAAAGCCCACCTATCATGCGGGTCACCCTTATGACAGCTCCACTTCTGCTGATGGCCCACTGCTGAAAGGGTGACCTGCATGATAATAGGGCTCTCCTAGCACTGGCGTTTCAGCAGCACCAGCTCTGCTAAGGTGCTGGGAAGAAGAGATGAAAGGAGACATCAAAAGACGAGGAATTGTACCCAGTACAGGGAAGGGGCAGACCAAGAGGGGTGTGAGAGGGAGAAGGGAAGCGCTGCAGAAAGGGCAGTGCTGAGAGAGACCATTTATCATGCAGGGCATCCTTTCACCAGCTCTACTTCTGCTTGAGCGTCACTTTGCAGAGCACCTCTCAGCTGCTGCTGCAAAGTGACACCTCAACAGAAGCAGTGGCCTGCATGATAACTGAAAAAATATCATGAAAAATATGGTCAAAATTTGCATGTTTTCTCTTTTGTCATTTGAAAATGAGTTCCCAGGTAAGAAAAAACGTGCTTATTTCTGGTCATCGGCTGCTTAATGATGTCAATGACATCACATCCAGCCCTCAACAGGCACCATAGATGCTATTCAGTTTGTTGTATGAAACAAGTTTGACACCCCTAAGCCAGTCCATTAAGTCCAAAGCTAGGCAGGGACTACCCAACCATTGAGAATGGACAGGGAGGAGCTTGGTACCTTCATACAAGTTGTTCAGTGAAAAAAGCAACAGCTGAGGTTAGGCCTTTATTATTTAATACATTTCTACCCAGCCTTCCCTTCACTTGCATGACACACAAGGATCAGTCACTCTTGGGATTCTATTTTTAAACTGCCTTCAGTGCCATAAGGGTTCACAAAGCCTACCGCCCACCTACTCTCTTAACACTCTGCAGAGTAGCCATGAGCCAGGTAAAAATGAACATCAAAGAGGTGATGCAAGCATTGCAGAGCTCTTGTTGGGGGAGCAACACATCTCTATGCAAGAGACCCAGTGCAGAGCCTTTTTTCCCCCAGGGACCTATGAAAACCAGAAGCTGCTGCTGTGGGTACAACTACCTTCCACAAAGAATGCACAAGAATCATGGACAAGCCAGAAGGGAGGTTGTAGTGGGAAGAGGGAATGATCTCATTTCTTCATCTTCAAAATATTACTGTCTGATTGCTAAGGGAAAAAGAATGTGCTAATCTCTACAGCCAAAGAGGTATCAATGGAAAAGGAATTCTGAATTCCATGTAACAAAATGAGGAATGTGTTGTGTGCCACTAACATTAAAGGCCTTTAATGTATACCTGGTCTAGGAAACATTACTAACAGAACTGGATAGGTTAGTCCAGGTCACCAATATCTGGATACAAGATACTGCTTTCATAAGTAAGCACAGCCTTCAATGAATGGTAGCGTAGGGCTACAGATAAACATACTCAATGGTATTTTGCATTTCCATAGTGTCTTTCATCTGAGCAGTTCAAAAGAATCTTGGCACTTTGATTTTCAGAGAATAAAAAGAGACAAAATGCATTTGTTTTTGTTCTCCTCCAGTAACAGAAAACGTTTCAAATAAGAACGCTCCTAGAAGATAAACCCAAGGACAGCAGCAACAAAATGTGGAACAGAAGAAATATTTTACCCAAATATTTCATATGCAGTCTTATATGCAGATGCCTGGGTTTTAAGATATGTCACAGCTTCTTTCACTTCTATTGGCTTGCCTGCTCTGATGTCGCTTTTTTTCTGCTTTGGCTCAGGGCAGGTTAGGGATGGTAGAGTCTTCTCAGATTTTTGAAGCTGAATTTCTCGGTGTCCCCGTTAACGTTTAACTTGTTATTGTTGCTTTAATGTGTTGTTTTAATGTGTTTTACTTATTATGTTTGCATTGTATTTTGTTTGTTCTCTGTAAGCCGCTTTGGGCATTTGCTTCGGCATAGGAAAGGCGGGGTATAAATTCTTCAAATAAATAAATTTAATGGGCCAGAAGCAACACGTACAAATGTTAACTTCTTGTTCCTCAACAAAGAGGGTAACCTCCAGCTGGCACCCAATCAACTCCTGCATATTCTCATTTACAGCTCTTGCTCCCATAGTCTAATATTCCTATCTCATGCCCCATGCCATGACAGCCCCAGGAACATGATATAGCCACCTCACTGAAAATAAGGAGGTCTGGGTCTGATCAGTACCTGGATGGAAAATCCTTTGGGAAGTGCATCTACAGTGCCTCAGATTTCATCCTTGCAGAAAGTTGGGACATAATGCAAATAAGCAATGGTACCAGGCACTTTCCAGATCACAACAGTCAGGCTCTACTACAGTAAAGAGAAATAAACAAGACATGCCCTTCCCAGAAGCTGCTTCAGTTCTGTGCTGGGTGAAGTTCTTCCCATTGAAAGTTTTGCTGTTGTCATGCGGTTCAGATTTGCCGTTGCACTTTCCATTAACACAATACCTGCTTAAAATATATTTTTTATTTCCCTACTAAGGAAGTGTTGGAACCCAAAACACAGCCACAGAGCTCTTGTCTGCCAGTCCCATCTGTTCCTGCTGTTACTCCAGCCTGAAAACCTCGCTCTCTTACCTTTGAGATACCCTGACAGGTTGCACTAGAACAAGCCGGAGCTTGTGCGTGTTTTTTCTTCCCCCAGCATGGGAATAGGCAGTAACAAAAGAAAATAGCACAGAAAAAGAAAAGATAACATGTTCCCCTTAAATGTTTCTTTTTTGCATGATAAGAAAACACAAGAGACTGTCAGACCTAAGCAGATTCACTTCTAAACTGAAATCTCCCCCACCCCAAGGTCTCCAACAAGGAATTAGCAGCTCTTAAAATTTCCTGTTTTGAGTGTTTTGTTTGTGCCAGAGAAGGAAAAGAAAGAAAGAAGAAAATCCAGATTAACGAAAACTCAAACATGCCTCTGTTCACTAAGCATGCAGCCACAGACATCAGCAAGCACCTTATTTGTTCCCATGAAAAGCAGGAGGGGGGCGGGGACAGGAAGCTTAAAAAGTGCTGTATCATTCTTTCAGCGTTAGGAGGGCCCCATCGCCAGCCTGCACCTTATTTTGCACATCTCATTCTTATGCCACTGTTTGAATTCATTTTCAAGCTCGGAAAACAAGCCAGGAGTTTAGTTCAGCCAAAACTAACTCAATCTGACAGTTCCAGCACTGATGCCTGCCAGCCTTGATTGACTGGTTGGATATATTTAGACTTGAGGGAGGATGGGAAGGAAGGAAATAAAATGGGGAGGGAGGGAAAAAGAGAAGAATAGGAAGGGCATGCTGCTGTGCTCCTGGACGACGACAAATCCTCAACAACCTTTACTGTTGTTGGCAACAGTAAAATTATTTACTGTTTAGTATTTCTCGCCCCTACCCAAATAAGAGGTGCCCAAGGCAGCTAACAAACTACATTAAAAGTGCACATTGCAGCAGCAGCAGCAGCAAACAGCACACACACTATTAGCATTAAACAATCTGCAACAAAACTAGTAACCAACAAAATCACAAAGCAACAAAGACACAAAGCAACAAAGAACATAGTGCATTCCACATTTAGGTGCCACCATGGAGAAGGCCATCCCCTATGCTGCTGCCAACTGCAGGGCGTGGGCAATTACAAAAGGTAGTCCTTCAAGCACCCAGGTCTTAAGCTATTTAGGGTTTTAAAGTAATGTCCAACTTCCAAACCATTGCAACAGAGGTTCTCAAACTGGGGCATGGTGACACCCCAGCCCTGCCTCTGGCCCCTTAAGGGATAGGTGGAGAAGGCAGCAATGCAATCCCCAGGATTTCTTTGCTGCCGGGGCTTTTCAGCAGGGGGTGGGAATGTTGAACTGACCTGCAGCCAGTGCCAACCTCCAGGGGGTGCAGGGAACCCTGTGGAGCCCTCTGTCTGTCTATGTAAAAAAAACTGGGACCAGGGTATTTGAGGGACGGCCTCCTTCCATATAATCGTACCCGTACTCTCAGGTCAACTGAGGGGCCCTTTTGATAGTGCTGCACCAGGTGAGGTGAAGGGGTGGCAGCCAGAAATAGGGCTCTTGGTGGTGGCTCCACAGTTGTGGAATTCCCTCCCCTGGGAACTAAGAACAGTTCCCTTTCTGGCAATCCTTTCAGCCGGGTCTGAAGCCTTTATTTAAGGAAGCGTTTTTAAGTTGCTGGTGTGCTGGGCTGGCATTTTTAATTTCTACTTTTTAATTTTGAATGATTGCATTTTTTATTTGAGATCCATTGGGTCTGCTTGTTTTTAGTGTTTTATATCATTGTTTTAATCTTTTTTGTATTTTTTAAAAAACTTACTAATGTTGTAAACTGCCTTGGGTGCCCCAAAAGTCAGGATATAAATTCTATTATTTTAAAAATGTGATTGGAAACCCCTTCGGATTTGTGAATGAAAACCAGAAATGATTTTCAATTGCTCCTCTCATTCCCTGCAGGTAAGTTCAATACCCCCTATGATTAGCTCCAGCAGTGGCACAATTCTGGGGATTGCATCACTTCCTTCCCCCTACCCCTACAAGTACTTACCTCAGTTTCCAAACTCCTAAGGAGTTTGAGAACCTTTGCACTATACCATCCTGGCTCTCAGGGCACTACAAAAGCTATAAATGCTGGTGTTCAGTTAATGATGGATTACTCCATCTGACCGGACACAGCAACACTTGACTAGTGTGCTGGACTATGGGGAGATCTCGATTCAAATCCAAAAACTTCGTCATGAAGCTCACTGGGTGATATTGAGCAAAATGCTCTCTCTCAGGCTAGCCTTCCTCAGTAGTGCATCTAACACTGAAGGATATCATTCCAACAGTTTGCAAGTCACCGGCTTGCTTGCTTGGGTAACCAGGACGTATACAAAGGATGATGCTTATTTTTAATTTTGCTAACACTGGGGCTATTCACAAAGTTTGTCAACAAGGAGGAAGGGTGTGTGCAATATTGGGAGAAACGGAGAGAACGTAGGGGTGGTATTGGATGAATGAAATGCAATGAGTGATTCTCTAAACAATAATTGAGTACATCATTAATTTGCTGTCAACAGGTACAGTTCCTCACTCTCTCTAGACTAGCAATTTTCAACCAGTGGGCCACAAATGGTCTGCAGGTGTGCCACGGATGTTTGGGGGAGGATCATTTGTTAAGTAGGGCCATTGGGGTGTGAGCCCCCCCACTACCAGCATGCTGTGCCTTGGTAATTGTCAAAAACTGGATGGTGTGCCCTGACAATTTTAGCACCTTGTCAGTGTGCCAAGAGATGAAAAAGGTTGAAATCACTACTTCAGACTACTCAACCTCCCATTTGACTTCATCATTACCTGTTTCATTCCCACTGTGCAGCCAGCTATCCTCATGTATCCTAATTCTTCTGTGCCATTTTTACTTCCCTCTATTTCCGCAATCCCCACCTTGGAAAGCTCCTTTTTCTGGATACCTTGAGGACCTCAAAACATACACCACTCACTGCCACACAGCTGAGAGGTCGCTTTGTGAATTATAAATATAGATGCATTACTCCTTTTAATGGGCTGGACTTGTCTGCCAATAAAATGACATTCCCTGCATGCTGTAAGCAGGATTGCACATTATAGGCACCATCAGTTTTTCATTAATTTTTGGAAGGAGCAATTTAACCAAAATATACAACCGATATTTGTCTTTTAGATGAGAAACTGGAAACAATGTATACTGAATATTGGCAAACGTATCATACTACAGTTCAGATCTTCTCTTTTTTGAAGCATTTATTTATTTTATAATAGTTCTCAAAGAGAGTTCCCAATAACAAAATGAGATTTATCTGGGATGATGTTGTTCTCACAATGGCAGATCTGGAAGACCAGACATGGTCCATGCTATCAATTACACTTTACCATATGGCTCTCAATTCTGCTCTCTTGAAAGGTGGCAGCGGCAGCAAAGGAGGGGGAACCCAGGAGGGCAGATAGTCTTCAAACTTCCCACCATGTGTTTCTGCTAGTATTATTGCTGCTCTGAGCAGATGGTTATCATCAGTAGCTCTTAGCCCTCAGAAGAACCTTTCAGAGCCAAGATCTGTTGGAGGCACCACTGTAGAGAAGGGGAAGAGGGAGCAAATAATGTACAAAGTGCACTCCCCAGTTCTTTTGCTGGTTTTGCTGTGGCCACAACTCCAAACTATTACCCCCAAACTGAAACAGGCTGAAAAAAGTATTTAACAGGTGTGTTGTGGCCCAACTCTGATCGTTTTTCTTTTCCCTGATGTCTTGTATTAATCACAACTTACGAGAAAATAATTTTTAAGAAAACATTACAGGTATTGAAAATTTGTGCCAGGGTCCATGTTGGTTAATATACATAGGGGAAAGGTGGATGGTAGCACACTGTGACTGGCGAGGGAGCTAAAAAAAGAGATGCCTCACTTAAAACTCACTTTATGAAACACCTTTACAAACAGGGCCAATAATATTTGAGTGGCTGATAGTGACAACACAGTCAACCTTCGCATACTTTCTCCTGCAATTGATGGGTTTTTTACTGTTTTGATCCCTCTTTCATAGGGCATGCCTGGCATTGTTGCCTACATGGAAGATTTTAATACTGTTGATCTGAATAGGTTGCTTCCTATTTAAGCTCTCTCTTGCTCTCTCATAGCTTGATCCCACCTCACCAGAGTTGACCCATCCAGACTGGCAGGGGCCATACCGTGCTGCCTCTGCCACTCCTCTTCCACTCCCTGGATGTGAAAAGGAGGAGGAGGTCAGAGTGGAAGACACCTGGAGGGGAGCAGAGTGATGGGCAAAGTAGCAGAGACCACCCTCTCCCACAATTATTCTTCCACTCCATTCATTTCCTTTTCAAATCTAGGGAATGGGAAGTGGAGCAGCAGCTGGTTCATTGCTGAGTAGGTGGAGGCAGCATTTTGCATGCCAGGAGGTCTTAGTTTGGCATATGTGCACAGAAGATTCCCCAGGTGGCACCTTCCCTGACCAGTGCAGCCACTACCTCAAATCAACATCCCATGGAACTTCCTGCTGAAGGATCCAGACGCTCCTTGTTTCTCCAGGGTTGCACATACATAAGCAACACTAAGAATAAAATGCCTATACAACTGGGAGTCTGGAGAAGAGCACAGGCAGAGGATCCTTCTATATTACTGTTACAGTCAGTTCCTGCTACCCGGCGGATTTGCTTATCCATGGGCAGCAGACTGCTCCAAACTCCAGCTTGTAGGCCGGATACAATGCCCTCCTGATCCTTCCCTGGTATAAGCAGCAGTTTGCATTCAGCTGAGGAAGCAATGAAAGACCCTGACTACAGGTCCCAAGGTCTTCGCGGCCAACCATTTCCAGATCTTGTGGCCCAGCAAGCCACATGCTTGGCATTTCACACAGAGGCGGCTGGCCACGAAGCTGGCCCTGTGAGCTGTTGTCTGGGTCTTTCATGGCTTCCTTGGTGCAACCCAAAGTGCCATTCATGCCGAGGGAAGTTTTTCCAGCTGCAGCGGTCTCCAGTTTGGAAACCACAGGTGTAGTGTGATGGCTAAGCTCCGAGTCCCTAGTTTCAAACCCCACTTCTGAATGTGGTCAGTGATGTTGGGAAAGCCATTTCCTCTCAGACTCAGTTTTCCCCAGATGCAATATGGGGATAATACTTATTCACTTTAAAAGGCTGCTGCAGATAAATAAAGCTACTTTATTTAAAACCTCAACATAATACTATAGCCCAAATAATGAGTGCAACTGAACAAGAACAGCAGCAAGGTTCATCTATCGGTTTATCAAAATTCCAAAGGTCTTCTGTAGCTGAGTTTCTTCATAGTTTCACTGTGCAATGAAAATCTGGCTTTTTGGGAAGACCTTGGATGTTGATCTACGTTTGTGGGGAGGTATACAAAATTTATGTACTATGTGTCATTCAAGGCTATGTGTGGGTGGATTGCCATGCACCTACACCCAAGTCAAGGAAAGGAGGGAGAATCTGAGAATTCCCCATCACTCATCCAGAGCTACACACAAGGAACAAGTTAGGCACAGTCAAACCTCCAAGGATCCCAGGAAATGCTCTGAGGGCACAAGATGCAGCCACCTTGCTGAAGTTAAGTAGGTGTAGATCTGGTCCATGCGTAGGTGTGATCACTTGGAACCCTACAGACATCTCAAGTTCCATGATACACATGTAATAAATACATCTTCCCAAGTCGAATGCAGAGATTTCAAAGAAAAGCACCATCTTCTTAGCACACATTGGCAGATTAGAGCCCAAGAACCTTAATTTATCAATTAGACACCATCTGCAGATTGTGCTCCTTGAAATAATTGTCGAATCTGACAATGCACTGCTGCTTTGAGAAAGTTTCAGCCAGCTTTGCCTCCATTTAATTAAATTTCTGCACTTAACTCTGATTGAGCTGAAAGCACCGCTGCTTCACCCAGATTGAGTTCCTTCGCCACCTGCTGTGTTCGATCTAGCCATGTTTCCACAGTTATGGCAAAAATTATGTTGATTTTTTTTTTAAATCTGGCTTGCCTTCAGCCATGTTCCCTCCCTCCCACCCCTTTCAAAAAGTTGCCATTGTGGAAAAACTACCCAAGTGTAAAGTATCTGCACAGCATAGAAAACAAGTTGTACAGTATATCTGGTTTTGTGGGGCATTATGCAACACAAGATCATATTATCCAGAGGCTAAGCGATGAAACAGAAGATGACCCTTCTCAGGGGGAGAGTCATAGTTCTGCCATAGTGCCTAACACAGCCTTACAGGAAAATTCAAAATCTCACTCATATCCTGTCATGTCCCTGTCCGTGATCTTCACTCCTTCACCTGCAGCTGCCCTCAGGTGTCCTGCTCCACAAAAGCCTCTGCCTTTCCTCCCTCCATATTTGAAGCAATCTCCCCACAATGCCACCTCCCTTATTTCCTTTTCAGCACCTCTGCAAATTCTACCTTTCTTCCCCAGTTTGTCCTCCCATGCATACATGCACATACTTCCTTTCCTCTGCAGCCTCCCTTGTGTCTTGTTCAGGTTGCGAGCCTTCAGAACAAGGATTTTATTCCCACTCTGTGTAAAGCACAATGCACATAGATGGTGCTATATTAATTTAACAACCAGCACAGATTTGTTCCTGTAAAGTTCCAAAAGTTGGCCTAGTTGTAGTTGTGGGTCACATAACAGTTTTAGTTATGGGTTAGTTATAGTTATGGGTCTAGCAAGCTATTTCCACAGAAAGAATTGCCACTAGCTACAGCCCTCAAGCACTGAAGCCTACAAGTGCAATGGGTTAAGAGGAACAAAGCGGGGTTCACACTGCCAGGGTAGAACCTGTCTATTCTCTGAACAAAACCTACAACTCCATCCTTTGACACTCTTATCCATGAGTGCAATTCCTTCCAGACACAATGGCAATGAAAGCACGTTGCATTGATGTTCAACGTTCATTGAAGAAGCCAAGGTATGTGGCTTGAAGCAGGTACAATACATCTGTATTACATTATATTGTAGGTATTTTTAAAAAACAGAAAGCTGGCCATGAACAGTAGTAACTAGATAATATTTATGTAACATTTAAGAATCAGAGGAAATCACCAGAAAAGACAGAAGATGTTGCCTTTATTATTTCCAGACCACAACCATCATTTTTTTAAACTACATAGGTTTACTGCCAAAGCAGTTAAACCACTCCGAATCAATATACATTGAGGCAGGTTCCTAAAAATAAAATATGTATTCTAGGTTTGCAGTTACAAATGAACTCCTTCCACTGGGATACAGTACAAAAAGGATTTACAAGGGTTTAAAAAAAACAAGGTAAAAAAATCCATAACACATTCACACACCGAAGCAGCAACATTTGGTATAACAGGGTTAATACATAAATAAAGGGGAGTGGAGAAAGTGAATTTGATATCATCTCAGACCTATTAAGGTTAGGCCCTCTTCAGCCACGGGCTCCTATGTATTGTCCCCACACAATGTCAGACAAAAAAGCTGCCTTCCCAGACGTACCTGGAGATAAACCAGCAAATGTTCCATGGCCCCACTGGCATGGAAGAGCCGTCATTAGATCACCCAGTATCTTTTGCTTTAGTTAAAAACAAGTTAGAGGTCGGGTAGTAGGATTTGGGACAGGGCCCCTGTGCTCTAAGCCTTTTCTCCCCCTATGCTTTCAATCACCTTCACCACCACTGCCAAATCTACTACCCATGGATGGGAGGAATAAAGACGAGTGCTTGAGTTCCCTGTCCGACATTATTGGCTGGTGATGGTGGTGAAATACATGGAATGACAATATCAGGACACAGGGAGAACTGTACTATGTCTTACAAAGGAAAAGAGAACATGACCCACTTTGTGTTCCTTACAACTTACAGTTCTATTTGACTCTCTCTCTCTAACATGTAGGTTCATGTCCTTTTTCTTTCTGGCCATTTCCAGAGTTGCAGTTCTGTAAACCTTTTCCAGCCAGAAAACTTGACACGTAGCACCTTAAAGATTAATCAATGAATGGCAGCGGAAGCTTTTATGGACCCAAATCCACTTTTGTCTCTCTCTCACACACACACTCTAACAGGCCCCCTCCACATCCACAACATGGAGCAAATAGTAACCGACCTTGCAAGGCAGTTGTAAGGGTCAAAGCAATACAGGCAACATACTTAGTGCATTAAAAAATGGTACATGGTGGCAATGATGGACAATCATCATATACAGACAGTTTTAAAAGCAATGCCACAAATTCATGGAGGATGGGTCTATTAGCCGCTGTTAGCCACAACAGCTAAACAGAGTTCTCCAGGTTCAAAGGCAACAAGGTGGGGGAGCCACTGGTTTCATGGCCAGCTTATGGATTTCCAGAGGTATCCAGCTGGCCACTGCTCAAAGACAAGATGCTGAATTTGATCAAGTCCTGGTCTGATTCTTCAGGGTTCTTCTTACAGTAAAAAAAGCAGGAGGGAAAAATCCATGCATGCATATGCAATTATTATTATTCCACTTTTCAACGAAGTGGTTTACATGGTAAGACAAATATACAAGTCACATATGAGTGTTCAAGCATTTACACAAAGAGAGCTGAAGAAATGGAAGTGACAGCCATAGGCATGTCACCATACAGACCACACATATACTACCAGAGTCAAAGACAGCACAAAATCTCTCAGCCTCCTAAGTGAATGAACTTCAAGCCTACAATGAGTAACATGTCCTGTGCCCAAACAGGTGCCCTAATGTACTCAGCCCCTAAGGCAGAACTGCCAATCTTGTAGGAGTACTAAAGGGTCAATTATCTTACAAGCAAGAGGGGCAGGCACATGTCTCGACTTTCAATCCTGCCCTAAATTAACTTTTAATATGGAACAGAATGTCACATTCACCTGTCTTCACAATCTGAAATTTCCTTCTTTATGCTGCAGCAATAAAGAGGGGCATTTAAAAATTAACTAGAGCTTAGGAGAGAGAAGATATCATGAAAAAAGATATTTCACATGCACATAACTCAACCATTTAAATGCATCAAAAATGTATTCTCGACATAGGAGGATGGAGAAGGAAAGAGTTAACTACAGTGGGGTATTTTATACTGGAGTAGACCACCTTTCAGGTTAGTTTATCAGATTTCCGATCCCTGTACAAACCACCAAATATTTGTCACATAACTGAGCCGTAAATCATCCACACCACACAGTTTCTTCCCATGCAGTTACTTGCCCAGGCTCAGATGCAACATGTAGGGCAGAATAAATTTCAGTTTTAATATTTACATCAGTTTGTTCACTCAGCAGATGAAAATTTAAAGCAGGCCAAAGAACAGAAATGTCAGGCCTGAACATATGAGACTAGGGTTCAAATCTTACACACATTTTTTTAAAGTAAAGAAAAACACAACCAAGGCACTGTAGGGAACCCACATTCCTGCTTTCTTCTTCACCTGTAGAATGGGAACAGCAATCAAGAACTACACAAGTGACTCTCCAAGTGGGATCTGGTGGTGAATGGGTCCATATCCATGCTTAGCTAACCGGATGTAGCACAGTTCCTCTACTACTGCTAAGACTGAGTTCATGGAGACTCTCACGCTCTGCTGCAGCAGGGGGCAGTAAGTAGGGAGCAGGCAGCAATAGACCCGAGTCTTCCTTCTGGCTGCCATCAATGCTTACAGTGGTGGCACTGAGTGAAAGCCACTGCCCAGTTAATTTCACCAGCTAACCTTACAGTGTCCATGACCAGTCAGAAAAGCTAACTGGGAACCAGGCAGCCAGTAGGCATGTGTTATTTTCACTGCTGCCACTGGACCGAAAGATTCATGTCCACCACTGCACAACTGTTACAAGGGCAGCACACTACACTGCCTCTAGTTGCCAGCCTAGAGACAAAGGTATATGGGAACATAATGCTCATTGTAGCAGCTCACTTTTGCTTGCTCACACTGACTAAAAACATGGAGACACACACACACTGGTCTGTGGACATACAGTAAAAATGAGAATAAGGGTGCATGAGCATGCTTGACCAATCACAGATGCTTGTTGCACAGGCATTCTGATCACATGGAAGAGGGAGTGATTCTCTGCAAAAAACTGACCATGTGTAAGTGCCCCATCCTCACCTTCTATTGAAAGTACAAAGCAGTGGGGAGAGAACTAGGGCACAATACAACTATGCAAGGAAGAGAAGGCAGGAACAGGGTTGTGTTTATAAGTTGGGAAGGAGAATTGCGGTGCTCACTCACTGCCCTGCAAACACTTTTCAAAGTGGCCATCCAGCAAAACCAATTGCAGATCAAGGTTCTAATTTAATTCTTTCTGGGGGGAAAAAGAAGCCACTTTTGCTGCTGATACTTTTTTTGAGATTTTTACATATATTGTCTACACTAATTTAACAATTAGTTAAATTACTCTCTGATATCCTCTCTGTACCTTAAATAGGATAGACGGTTGTGGGATATACATATTTCAAATAAATAAATAAAACACTACACCACAGTGAGTAATCAAGTAGCACTTGAAAGTAAACTGTCAGACAAAAATAAATGCAAGCGTAAGGGCTGGGTGGGGCCTGCCCCAAAGCTATTTCTTACTGCCACAAGGCCATCATGGGATAGCAAGAAAAGATCCCAACACTACAGTCCTTACTTGGTTGCTTTGAACGTTGCACCAGAAATGTCAATCCTATATACTGTATTGTGGTTGTGGGATGGGGTGTTTTTTTGCCATGTTAAAAACATGCAGTAATATGAAGTAAGCCTTTTGTTAATGGGTGTCCTCAGACGCAGCTTTGAGGAAGGTGACGGCATGAATAATGACCCTTTTGTACAAACTCAACACAGCTGCTGCCATCTGCAGCCATCACTGTGGAGTCCAAATTTAATCTGACAAGTTCTTCTCCCTTCCCTCCCTTCAGCACTCTGGTAATATTTTTTCTTAAGAATGCCCATTTCTTAACGGTCCAGATTACACGGAAGAGCTTTGTAGATGAGAGGACTCACTCATCAAGGATAGAAGGGTAATGGAATAAGGAAGTCAGGACAACCCAGGATCAGCTTAATTTTGTTTTCTTTTTTGCCATAATGGATGGGTCATTTTATTTTTTCCCAGAAGCTGGATCAGCATTGTTCTTTTTTAGCAAATTTGTCTACATGCTGGCAAATTAGTCAAATTGAAAGGGTGAAGTGACAAAAAGAGCAGATCAAAACAAGATCCACTAAGTCCAGTATCCTGGCTTTCATTGGTCAATCAGGTGTTTCCAGGGAGCCCAGAAGCGGGGTATAAAGGCATCAGTTCTCCACCATTATGATCCCATCAAAGGCATACAACCTTTGAACAGGGAGGCAGAATTAACATAGCTAAAACATAAATATAATAAAAGTAAAAACTAATTTTGGCTACTCTTTCTTACATCTTTTCTCTAGCTCCATAATATTCTAATGTTTTTGATACTTCAGGAAAGATTCAGATGTTAGCAATCTCCAGTTTTTAGCAGTGCTTCCTAGAGAGGTTAGTTAGGCAAGCTCCTTCCTTTTTTCCTCTTTTAAGCTTTCTATATCTAAATGGATCTTATTTAGGCTGAATCATTTTTCTTACTAGCCCCTGTTCCACATCCCCTCAATGCTTGTCTATGGGGCTTTCCTTAACAAAAGTTGTTACTTATAGCGAATTATTAAGCATACAGAAGAACACTTCTTGCAAAAAGGAGAATCTCTGAACTGGGTGAATGAACTGCGTCCAATCTCAGTAAGTGTAAAATGAGGCACAATTGGGGTGGGTGGGGGAGACTCCCAATGTCACGTACACATTGATGGGGTCTAAGCTGTCAGTGTTTAACAGGAAAGAGATCTCAGGAGGTGGGATTACAAGAAAATGTGGATTTAGCAGCCAAAACTGTGTATAAGCCAAATTCTACGCTATAGAAAAGGGATCAAGAAAAAAAGATTTCTAATATTATAATGCCCCTATACCAATCTAAAGGGCAGTCACATTTTGAATTCTGTGTCCAATTCTGGTCACTGAACCTCAAGGAGAATATTGCAGAACTGGAAAAGGCAGTATGAAGGAGGGCAATCACGATCAGAGGCACCTTGCTTTTAAGAAAAGGCTAAACATTCAGGTCATTTTAGCTAGAAAAAGAGGGAGGACATGATTGAAACATAACATTATGCATGGTGCGGAGAGAAAAATTCTCAGTCACTTAAAATACTAGAGTAAGTAGTCATTCAATGAAGGAGATCAGCAGGAGATTTAGAGGGGACAGAAGGAGGGGCTTAACACAGTGCCAAACTACCAGTAGTCTGTGAAATTCATTGCCACAAGATGGGCATATGTCCACTAGCTTGGAAGACTGGACAAATTCATATACTGACCCTCCAATCAATTATTACTAGTCACAGATGCTATGCACTACCTCAAAAGCAGTGGGAATCTGAATATCAGCTGCAGGGGAGCAGTGGCGAGAGAGAAGGCTATCTTCCCCTCCTGCTTGTGGACTACGCAGAGGGGGCTGGTGAGCTACTGTGAGAAATAGGATGTTGGGCTCGATGAGCCTTTAGTCTGATGAATTGGGGTCTTTAGTATGCACGCACACACACACACACACACACATATATATATGAGAGAGAGAGAGAGAAAATATTCTACGTAACAGGACCACAAAGCACCAATAAAAGCTTCTCTCCCTTCCCAGTCAGTCTCAAAATGTGAATTTCACCTGTTAACTGCTTAGTTCTTTTACCATGAAGGCAGCTATTAGCTCAAATGTGTCATTTTTCCTACTTGCTGACATTTGATTTCAAGGAAAAATGTGCCAAATCCAAAAGATTACAATACAAGGACAGATCATCAGATTACCAGTTGCAGAAGGCTGCCATAGACATAACCCTGCCCAAAAATGGTGGTTTCAATGACATTCTGAAAGTCAAACAGCAAATTAATTTATCTTCCTCGCAATCAAGATCTGCCGTAAATGAATCCTCAGTCCAGAAACAATCTTAACAAATTTTCTTTGTCCTAGAACTTGGGAAGTTGGGAACCAGGAATGTTTTTGCCGGGGGGGGGGGGGGGGGCGGAAATCTCCAAAAGTGCACGGCGGCGGGGGAGGGGAGGGGTTTTTTTCCACTTTTTTTCACCTGTAGCTAGCACTGCCCTGCAAGGGGGGGTGTTGAGGGGTCTGGGGAGCCCCACAAAGGGCTCCTCAAGCCTCTAAACCCAATCAAAAAACAGGCACTTCTGGTTTCATGACAAAAACTGGAAGTGCCTGTTTTTGTTGGTTTTAGATGTTTAGAGGCTTGAGGAGCCCTCCATGGGGCTCCCCAGGCCCACTCCTTGACCCTCAGGCCTGCAGTGCTGCCTGCTGGTAAGTGAAAAAACCTTGGAGGAAAGAAAAAAACAGGAGATGGCATCTTGGAAAATTTTTGAAGCTTCCGGACGGTCCAATATGGCCACCGGAAGTCAAGAGAAATCGGAGGAAAAGTGCGCGCGGCGCGTGTGATAGCCATTTTAATCTTTTAATCATTTTAATCATTTTAATCATTTTTTCTTTCCTCCGAGTTTTAATCATGCCTTCGTGTTCTGCATATGGGTGCACAAATCGCTGGACGAAAAATGGGATCACTTTCCACAGGTCCGTAAAATCATTGTGATTCGTTGCTACAGAAAAAAATATTACTTCACAAATAATAATAATATTGTGAGGTAGATATGAAGGAAAAAAATAAAAATAAAATATTATTACTTCATAAAGTATGCAGCCCCTCACAAACTGAAGTAGATATGAGGAAAAAAAATAAAAATATGAGGGGGGAAAAGGAACTTAATCCACACACAACCTTCAGCCGTTATTTTTCGGATACAAAACGTTTAGTTTGGTTTGAATTTTACACCAAATGTTACGTGCATTGTAGTCAATAAGACTACGGTATATATATAATATGTAGGTATATTATTCCGATGCACATCCGAATACTCACTGTCCACAACCTTCTAAGCAGCGCATTTCCCTAGTCTTTGTAGGATTTAGAAGGTAAGAAGGAAATGCTGGAAAGTCAGTTGGCTCAGGTGAACAGCAAGTAGTCATGAGAGGTGCATTATTCAGATGCACATTGATGAAGTGAACTGCTCACCATTCATGAGGGGTGTATTATTCCGATGCGCATCTTATTAATCACTGCCCACAACTCCCTACTGATGTTCCTCTACGATCCCACGTTGTTATTTTGGTAAGTTTTTACTTCTGGAGTAAATAAATAAGTCCTAAACATCATGCGAAATCCCACTGAAAATCATTGGAATGAGCAATGTTTTGCACATTGCAAGATGGCGGCTAATCCCGCCCCCCGGCTTCAGAAATCGATAACAGAAGTCTATGGGATGGCCTCCCCTTGGAAAAAACCCTCCCATCCCTTCCGCCACCCTTAAAGAGACCATTACAGTGCTTCCTTCCCTGGGCTGGTGGGTCATGATCCACTAGCTTGGGAAGCAATGTCCTAGAAGCTTCTTCCCAGGCATCTGCCAACGCAACCTTACAGTAAGGTCCTTCAAATGGGTTTCAGATTTTCTCAACCCAGTTACATCACAAGCTCTAGGTACAAGCAGTTTACTGTACTTCCCATTCACAGATGCATCTTTGTTCTTGGCGACAAGTCTCCCACATCTTATCTGCCATTCATTGCTCTATTTATTAGGATGTTTAAGCCAGGCACCTAAAATATAAGGTTCTCTTACAAGGAGACTTACACCCCAGCCGCAGCACTCTGCCAGCCGCAGCACTGCTGAAGCAGCACCTTCTGCATGCTATGGGCCAGTCTGGGACCAGGAGGGCTGAGAAAAGGAAGGAATTTTTTACTTACCTCCTCTGCTATTCCTTGGACCTCAACAGGCCTACTCAGAACTACATCAGCTGTTTTGCTGGCATAAATTTGTTGGCTGATGGGGGCATGTCAGGCCCGGAATGGGGGCATAGGATCCCATAGATGTAACTCTCCCTTACTGAGATGAAAGCTGGTCTGCAGCCCACCATTGTCAACACTGGATGGGGCTTATCAGCTGCCATACCTTCAGCTGCCAGCCACTGACCACTGGAGCTGCACCAGTGATGGCAGCCCATGAGATCTGCCAGTGTATCGAGTGGATAGGATTCGACTGTTAAGCTACCAAGGGTGACTTCAGCTGACTTCAAGTGGGCTCACAAAATGCCCACTATCTCTACTGCTAACCTGAAAAGTCACAATTCAATAGAAGAACTTCAAAGAGAGTCTCCAACATAAAACTGATGGACTAGTATTTTTCAGCAAGACTGATTCCAATATAGTGCCAGGATTGATACCAGGGTTTTTCTTGCTCTATGGAATTAGTGCAGCAAACATTAGGAGTCTATCACTGACAATTAGCACTGTTGTGAACAGTTAGTATTATACACACCTGAGCTTTGCATGAAAGTGTAAACTTAACATCTTATAATGAATGGCTTTTGGCTCCCCCGTTAGCAGTTTTTGGTCTATATCCATGTATCTTGTATGTACTATCCACAAAATGGATGCTAAAACAATGTATGCATTTCAAAGGCACTGAAATCCATGGAAGCTTGAACCACAATAAATCTTGTCAGTCTTTTAAGGTGTTAAAAGTTATCTGTGTGTATCTGTACATTTGACAAGCGTTGCCCTTAGCTTTCTAATAACTGAGTCATTATAGTGCAGGATATGAACACTGCCAGACTTACAGAGAATGGCCTTGCAGTTAGGGAGTACAGTGCTTGCTTCTGGAAATTAACCTTAGACTGAACTATATAAGTTTTATTGCCTTCCCCTTTCTTGAACAACTCAGCACAAGTAACTAAACGTAATATTTTTCTCTCTCCACCCTCTTTTTTCTGTTGTAATTGAATAGGGTTGTCCTTCAAGTAGGAAATGAGTTCTGCACTTGGTTGATTCTTGAAAAGCTTGCTCACTCCACATTCTGTCTTTTCCACTTGACTTATGTTTTAAAGTAACATGAACATATATAGTTGCCTTGTATAGATAGGACTAGCCTTTTGTTACCCGGCATTACCCGGGTAACAAAATACCCCAAGCTTCTATGCGACCCCAGAAACTATGAATTCAATGTCGATATCAGCCATTTTTGACCATTTTCACGTGGGGCCCCCTGTGCACCCCCAGGGGTGCTAGGGGGGCCTGACCCTGCAGTGTTTGTCGCCAGGCCGCAAGGCATACGCGTGCCAAGTCTGGTGCCAATCGCTCCAGGTGTTCCAGCAGGGCATGGCGGATATGTTGTTTCGCACCCCTTCTCGCCCCCCATGCTGAGGGGGGGGCAAACCCAGACTCCAATGGCATCGGGAGCATCACCGCTCGTCTCGGCGACCCTGGAAACTACGGAATCAACGCCGATTTCGGCCATTTTCACATGGGACACCCTGCATACCCCCACCCCCGGGGGTGCTAGGGGGGGCCTGACCCCCGCAGTGTTTGTTGCCAGACCACAAAGCATATGTGTGCCAAGTTTGGTGAGTGTTGCTCCAGGCATTCCCGAGCCTATGCGGAACAAACACACACATTCTCTTTATATATATCTATATATATAAAGAAGAGCGTATGTATGTGTGTATGTATGTATGTGTGTGTGTGTGTGTGTGTGTGTATATGTTTGTTCCACATAGGCT
>JAJKFI010039238.1:0-38190 GCA_029204185.1 Lerista edwardsae | reverse complement strand
ACACACACACACACACACACACACACAAAACCTTAAGTGGTACAATTCAGCAAGAGCTTTACAATTTGATTCCAATGATCCAAGGCCATAATTTGAGAGATTTAAAAGGGTGCAACAATAATATGAGGCTAAGCTTGAATAGCATAGGAATGGGGAGAGAAATTTGCACACAACAGCACCATGGCCATGTAGCTCTCATTTTCACCAATACTTGTTACTCTGTGGTAATTACCAAGTTGCCTGCTTTCATAGGGAGAAAGAAGATCTTTAAGCTACCCTTTATTATGTCTACCAGTTCTGCAGGCAGACAGAAAGTTGACAATTTCATTGCTTTACCATTTGGGACAATACAGCAGGCAACACAAGTGTTTTGTTTTCTGGAATGATGGTGTTGGTGGTGAATGAAAATTATCCTGTCATAGCAACAAAGGATAAAGTTAAAAAGGCATCCCTTAAGGTAAGTGATCAATCAGTACGAATTAATTTAAGCCAATATCCTTGAAATTTAAATTGCACTACAACTCAAACACTGCTCAAAGGAAATGGGTCAGATTAGCCCATATGGGTCAGATTAGCCCATGCTTGGACAGGGCTCTAAAATGGTTAAGGCCTATATAAGCAGCTTGCCAAGGCTCTTTTTTACATTTACCATCAGATTTTTAAGCCTTTTCAGAGGTTCAAGTGCACCTTAATTGTTTCCAAATATTCCCCCAATTAACCACAGATGGTGTGAGAGCTTAAGTTCTTCTCCTCAATTTATCATAGCCCCCAAGATAAATAAACACAGGGCAAGCCGGGTGGAGGCGCAGGGCTTTAACCCACTCATTCCTGAATCAAAGGGCAGGGGAGTGCAGACAATTCAGCAACACTCACAAGGAAAAAGATGCATCTTGGGCACTTGAACCATTCTACCACAGTCCCAAGTTATGGTAAGCTTTAAGTATCCACAATGGCAAAGCTAAAATAATAGTTTCACCCTTTTCTCCTTTTGGCTTCTGTTTTATAAACAAAAGGAAGGAACACAGACACCCGGAGGTTCCCCCTTGACAATCCTCTCTCTCTATAAAAGAGAACATGTGTGTGTGTGTGTGTGTGTGTACACATTTGTGTGTACGTATGTTCCGCACAGGCTCCGCAACGCCTGGACCAATTGACACCGAACCTGGCACGCATACACCTTGCGGACTGGCGACAAACACGGGGGGGGTCAAACCCCCCTAGGATCCCAGGGGGTGGGGGTGAAACATAAACATGATCGCAAACGGCCGACATCGGTGTCAAATCCATCGTTTCCAGGGTCGCCGA
Organism: Lerista edwardsae; assembly: GCA_029204185.1. Classification (NCBI taxonomy): domain Eukaryota; kingdom Metazoa; phylum Chordata; class Lepidosauria; order Squamata; family Scincidae; genus Lerista; species Lerista edwardsae. Next base: position 36,885 of record JAJKFI010039238.1, on the reverse strand, counting down.
GACGAGCGGCGACGCCCCTGATATCGTTTGACTCCGGGTTTGGGGCCCCCTCGGCGTGGGGGGGGGCAAGAAGGGGTGCAAAACAAACCGTCCACCATGCCCTCCTGGAACCCCTGGAGCGATTGACACCAAACTCAGCATGCGTGTGCCTTGTGGTCTGGCGACAAATACTGTGGTCTAGCCCTCGGGGTTGGGGGTGGGCAGGGGGCCCCATGTGAAAATGGTCAAAAACGGCCGAAATTGGCGTCAAATCCGCAGTTTCCAGGGTCACCGAGACGAACGGCGACGCTTCCGACACTGGTGAAGTCCGGGTTCAGCCCCCCCCCTTGGCATGGGGGGCAAGAAGGGGTGTGAAACAAAACGTCCGCCATGCCCTGCTGGAACGCCTGGACCGATTAGCACCAAACTCGGCATGCGCAAGCCTTGCAGCCTGGCCACAAACACTGCGAGGGTCAGGCCCCACATGAAAATGGTCGAAAACAGCCAAAATCGGCGTCGAATCTGTAGTTTCCGGGGTCGCCGAGATGAGCGGCGATGCTCCTGATGCCATTGGAGTCCGGGTTTGGCCCCCCCTCGGTGTGGGGGGCAAGAAGGGATGCAAAACAAAACATTCGCTATGCCCTGCTGGAACGCCTTGAGCGACACGCACCAAACTCGGCACGTACATGCCTTGCAGCCTGGTGACGAACACTGTGGTGGTCAGGCCCCCTCAGCGCCCCTGGGGGTGGGGGTGGACGGGGAGCCCCACGTGAAAACGGCTGAAATCAGCATCGAATCCGTAGTTTCTGGGGTCGCCAGGATGAGCGGCGACACTCCCAATGCCGTTTGAGTCCCAGTTCGACCCCCCCTCAGCATGGGGGGGGGCCAGAGGGGTGCAAAACAAAATGTCCACACTGATCCGCTGGAACACCTGGAGCAATTGCCACCAAACTCACCACGCATACACGTTACGGCCTGGCGACAAACACTGTGGGAGCACACACCCCCGTCGACCCCAGGGGTGGGGGTACGCAGGGGGCCCCACGTGAAAATTGTCAAAATCCACACTTTTCGGGATCGCTAAGCTGATTGGTGACAGTCCCGATGACATTTCTTTCCCAGGCAACGCCGGGTACCAAAAAGCTAGTATCCTATAAAAGACATAAAGACAATCCTCTTTACTAGGTTGACCCTCTTATTTTCAGGGGATTGCATTTTGCCAGCTGACTAAACACCCAACAGACCAGCTACCTTCAAAAATAATATTAATATAAAATATTATAATAATATCGTATACATAATAGATAAAAAGGTAAAGGTTTCCACATGACCGAATGGTCTAGTCGTGACCAACTGTAGGGGACAGTGCTCAACTTCATTTCTAAGCCTGTAGAGCTGGCTTTTTTCTGAGGACAAGCTTCCGTGGTCATGTGGCCAGCATGACTGTACGCCGTAGTGCACAGAACGCTGTTACCTTCCCACCGAAGTGGTCCCTATTTATCTACTTGCATTTTTTGGTGCTTTCGAACTGCTAGGTTGGCAGGAGCTGGGACAAGCAACGGGAGCTCACTCCGTCACACAGTCTTGAACTCCCATCCTTCTGGTCAGAAAGCTCAGCAGCAGCAGCTTAACCCACTGCGCCACCACGTCCCTACATATAATAGATTCACGGGACTAAAACAGAGGCAGAGCTTTCCTCCAGTAGAGGGCACACTATTAGCAATGCTAGAGAGGGCTTTGAAGGTCTTCTGAAAAATAAAAGTTCATTTTTTGCAAGTAGTGGCAGGTTGGAGATCCAAACAAAGTTAGTAGTCTCTATATACTGCATAGGCAGCTGGGGTAACAGATTTTCTTTGCAAATGCCTCAGAAACGTTAGACCATGTTAACCACATTAAAATGTCAGTATTGGTTTAACATCAGCAAAGAAGGAACAACTCAATTCTAACTGCCAGCAAATCAGCAGCCTGCAGGAAGACCGTATGACAGGAGCAGCCCTGATTTCACCACTCAGATGCTATCTACTCCAGGACTGGTCTGGGGGTGGCAGTGATGGTGAGTGTGCTTCCAGGAAAGGTTTGCTCCTTGCCTTGCTGCACCAGTGGGGTATCTCACTCCACTAGCATAGCCCTCCAGAGTAGACATCGGGCATAATGGAAATAAAAAAGTTGCTTTATTTGAAGACAGTGGGGAAAACAACTGACATGCAAGTTTCAGCCCCAGCTGAGACTGAGAGCAACTTGATTCAAACGTATGTAAGATGTCTTGAGGGTGTCATGGCGTACCCACAGGGGTGCCAGGAGGGTTATCCTCGGTGGCCCTTCCTACCTGTATCCCAGGGCACTGCCATACTGGAGCTCACAAAATCTTGCAAGATTTGGCCACCACCTTCTTGATCTAATGAGATTTCACAAGATTCAAGATGGAAGCACCTGGCTGTGGGGGTATTGTGACTTAATTCTGCTCTGCCCTCAACTTATCCATGAGATAGCATAAGTATATACAGTACTTATCTTGCAGAGTTATTGTAACAACTACATCAAGGAAATACATGTAAAGTACTTTGTACTCTCAGAAAAGCTACACAAATGTTATTTCATATTATTATAAACATGGGGAGAAACACAGTTTGAAACTTTAGAATCCCCAGCATGGCCACCTTCCCCAGTTGGCAGAATTTCTTCCCCATTTCTCCTTCACTCACATTCACTGTGTGCAGGGGTGGGGGCCACTTCCCAATAGAACTCCTGTTTTCTCCTATTCCTTTCTTACAATGGCACAGGTCAGATTGGGGAGAGGTCACAGCGCAGGAAAACAGGGTATTCTTAAACTAACATTTAAACACCACATCCAAAACATCAGGAAGACAAATTTCCAGTAGAAGTGTTACTGGTGTGATAGACGATCCTCTTGGCAGCCTCTGTTTTCAGATTTCAGGGAGAAATAGAAAGGTTAATTCTACTCTCTGGCAATTACAAGGGCAGAGAGCGCACAAGCACAGGAGAAAATTTCGAACATTAACAGGAGCGAAAGGAATATATCGCCTCTCACCACTGCTGATATATTTAAGATTAAGGCAATCGGAATGGTTTCATTAACTGCTGGAAACAAAAACAAGTGCCTCCTAATAATAGCTCAGCCTTGGGAAAGGTAGATGGGGATGAATGAAAACAGCACCTAAGAAAAAATCAATATGGACCTTATGCCCCACCCCCACCCCACCCCGCCCCATGCTTCTTGTGAAATTTCCTTTGTGGAGAGACCACCAGCATCTTGGGGAATGCACGACCTTCGGCATGAATGTCACAAGGTCATACTGGGGTATGAATGCTCTTCCTCAGAGAGGAGCAACTCAGCTGACAATGTCTCAGGCATGACCGATAGTCAGGAACTCACAGCATCAAAAGACAAGGTCAAATTCCAGAGTGTCAAAAACAAACCAAAATAAAAAGAACTGTCCGGTTGCGTTGCTTCGCTTTGCTTCCACAAAAGCTGAAGAGCTCTTTTCCTTTGAAACACTCAACTACTCGGGAGCCAGCCAAGCTAGAGGGGCCAGTGGAGACCCATTGGAGTAAACGAATCCAGATTTTATGAACTGCTGGCAGTCAAACACTCCCACAGTACGGCCTATTATTAGCTCACTTGCATGACACGGAGGAGGGTTGCTTAAACTGCTGAAAGAAATAAATGGGGAAATCTAGTGCCGGAGTCAAGAGAGATCTGCCAAGAGCACACAGCAGTAATCAATAATAAGATGCAAAGAGAATTTAGGAGCAAATACACAGACTCAACCATTGTCCCCTCTGGTTAAAACGAAAATATTTCAAGTAATTGGCTAAGAAGTGGAAAGGGATAGCTTTCCATACCACTACACACATTTTTTACTCAGAGCGCAATCCTAACCTGGAGTTAGGCCAGCAAAGTTTGGCCAACATGAGGGCCACCATAAAGTATGCTTGGACCACTCTCGGAGACAGAGAGGCCAACACAGAGACATGTACCATCCTCCCTGACTCCGAGAGTGGCCCAAACACACTTTATGGTGGCCCTTGCGCAGGCGAAACTTTGCTGTCCTAACTGTGCCAGCCTAACTAAAGGTTAAGATTGTACTCTCATATATATATATGGAAGTATCACAATCCATGATCCAGCCATATACAAGAAAAGGTAAAAAATCATTCAAGCTATATGCATATACAAAAGCTTGGAACCAAGGAGTGGCAGAAGGAAAACATGAATTCGTGTTCTGTGAACCTTTGCACAAGGGCTAGTGGAAAACTTCCCGCAATGCCTTCACAGTGTATCGGGGTTGGATTACAGCAGTGATTACCTGCTTGCTGAGAGCTAGAACTCACTTCAAACCCCGACTTGCAATATAGGACCAACCTACAATAGTCCAGCATGTGAAAGGAGTAGGCAAGCAAGCCATCAGGTTTCTTGTTCTTATTCCGTCTGGTGGCAACCAATACCCTAGCTCCTGTTCTATCCAAGGAGACCATTTAGCATAACAGTGTACTCCACCCACTAAAGATAATAAAGGATTGTAATAGTTCTCTCTTTGCAAATGGTGAGTGGGAAATTTCAAAAGCTGTTTTCTATGGAGATGGACAGTGGCCCATTTGGCTCAAGCCTGTCTATGCTGGCAGGCAACAATTCTCCAGGGTTTCAAGTGGGGGCCTTTCTAAGCCCTCTCCGAAGTTGTCAGGGACTGAGCCCGAGACCTTCTGCTGCTAAAAAGTTTTGAGAAAAATCTTGTATAATCTCCCACACAAAAGTCTGCACAAACTGTGTCCAGATTTGGAGTGCTTTTCTTAGGCAACACTCTTTCACCAAGTGGAAAATGGCCCTTTCATAAGCAGAATCAACTCTCTCCTACCAGAAGAGAACCTTTGGATTCTACCCTATACACAAATCATCATACCAGGCAAAATTGGTTCCCATTTGTCAGACGTGGCAGTGGATACATTACACAAATGTCAGACTCAGAATAGTTGGGATGGTGGATCAGGCATAATGGTGAGAAGCATTTGAATGGATACGTTACACAAATGTCACACTCAGAATAGTTGGGATGGTGGATCAGGCATAATGGTGAGAAGCATTTGAATGCTTCAGTGTATCAGAACAAATGATCTGATACAGTCTGCTAGGGAAGACTGACGCAAGTACACAAAAAGCTGCCTTACACCGAGTTGGCGAGGACTAGTCCACCTAGCTCAGGATTGTTACACTGACTGGCAGCTGTTTTTCCAGCCCTATCTGCAGATCTCAACAATTGATGCTAGGACTTTTTGTATATAAAACATTCATTCTGCCACTGAACCACGGGCCACACCATTATGAAACTGTCTTATTCTGAGCCAGACCACTGCACCGACTAGCTCAGGATTGACCACACTGACTGGCAGCAGCTCTACAGGGTTTCAGACAAAAGGCTTTTTCCAAGGCCTTTGTTGCTGCTAGGGACTGAATTTTCAAGATCCTTTGTATGCAAGGTAGGTGCCCCACTTTCAGAGCCAGGCCCTTCCTCAATGCTTCAACTGCAGCCAAGTGGCTCAGAAATGCATCAAAGCAGTTGACCAAAACAAAAAGTTCCTGCTGACCATCAGCAGCACAGTTATTTTCCTCGAGGCAGTACAAACAGAGCGGCTTTGCGTAGTGCCAGGAAGTCAGCATCCACAGTCTTCAAGTCAAGTCTTTCCACTCCAAGATATTCCCAAGAAAATCTCACGTAGAACTCCCCTTGATTGGATATTCAGGAGCAGAAAACGAGGGAAACAAGAGGCAAAGCTCAGCAGTAGCAACAGCAGCCATGCTGAAACAATGAATCAGGAACATCAACACAGGAAGGAAAGTTAAAGGTTTCCCCATGACCGAATGGTCTAGTCATGACCGACTATAGGGGGCGGGGCTCATCTCCATTTCTAAGTCAAAGAGCCAGCGTTTGTCCAAGGACAAGCTTCCATGGTCAAGCTTCCAAGGCGCATGGAACACCATTACCTTCCCACCGAAGTGGTACCTATTTATCTACTTGTATTATTATGTGCTTTCGAATTGCTGGATTGGCAGGAGCTGGGACAAGCAACTAACTCTGTGCTCACTCGGTTGCACCGTCTTGAACTGCCAACTTTCCGGTCAACAAGCTCGCAGCTCAATGGTTTAACCCGCTGCGCCACCATGTCCCTCTACACAGGAAGTAGGAAGGGGCTATTAAAGTACATTTCAACAGGATGCAGTTTCTCCAAAGGGTATAACCATTAGGACCCAGCAACTGCTTCGTCAGCTTTTTTCCTCTTGAATGTCAATTGCCTTGCTATCAGCACACCCCACTATTGTGCTTTATGGCAATTTTTCAGCAGTTACCTCCAGTGGAACGGCCCGCATTCTGAAACTGAGTTTCAGAGCATTCCCAGCTTTATTTTAGTGAGGGCAGACAATGGTCAAATGTAATGAAGAATCCGAGAGGAGGAGAAGAGCAGCACTTTGCATGTCAAATACAGGCTCCCCTACCAGCTCCTTTATACAACCACTTGCTGTCAACAATTCCATTGCCAGAGGTGCAAGTGATCTTTGCAACCAAGGCAGGACCCTTTCCCCCCCCCCCACATCAATACAGGCTCAGGCTTTGCTCACTTTTCAGAATCAATGAAAAAAAATTGAGAAATCCTACCATGTTCATAAAAACAAAAGCCTGTCACCTTCCAAGCACACCCACACCCCTCTGTGCACAGCAGCTAAACATCCTTCCCCTTGCAAAGAGCTACTTCACCTAGTAAACAATGCTGCTATAAATATACCCAATACACATTTTGGCACTTCCACAAGTTCAAGTTTGCATTATCATCAACTATCTCCTGGGAGTGTCAGGCCTCAGAAATGACCAGCTGGCATACTGCCGTGATTGCCCCTTCAGGAGAAGTATGTAATAAAACCTGAAAGCTGTAGGATGAACTTCGCACAGACTTGTCCTCTTGGTTTATTCATCAGAAATAATTATCGGTAACAGACATGCAGAGCAGCCCATTCTTTATGAGGGGCATTAACATTTAAGCAGGGCCAATAACGATAACACTGCAGGCCAAAGAGGAGGATCCACAGGCTTCCCAATTAAGCTGCATATGATTGAGACACACGTTGCCGAGAAAAGCATAAAGCACATTCACATTCTCCACAGGAGCAGCCCCCAAATTATCCCCATGGAAAGAAGCCAGCCCAAAGAGTTTGCATTAAGAGACAGAGCTACGGATCAGGAAGCCTCAGATTCAAATGTCAGTCATCCATGTAACTCACTGGTCAGGCTTCAGAAACCCCTTGGCTGCAGCCCACCATTTTTAAAACAGCACTGGCCAGCCTTACAAGGTTGTAGTAAGCATAGCTAAGGTAATCTGGAACACGCAGCTGTGTTACAAGTGTAATACTCCTAACTGTGGGATTGCACAGTGCAAAAAAAGTACACAGATTTTATCTTGATGGTCCTTAGGACAACCCTGTAAGGGAAGGAAGCTTTTTATCCCATGTTTATTGCAGCAAGGGAAGAACAGCTTGCCAGAGGCCATCTAGTGAGTTCAGGTGAGATTTGAACCAAGGAAATTCCAATTCATAGCTTGGTCTCTTTGCTGCTACACAACACAAATGCTTCAAGGAGTTACATTATACAAAGCTGCCTTATTATATGCTGAGTCAGAGTGCTGGTCCATGGAACTCAGTATTATCACCATGGACTAACAGCAGCTCCACAAAATTTCAGACAGAAAATTATCTCAGCCCTACCCAGATAGGCAGGGAATTGAATTTGAGACATTCTACATGCAAAGCAGAGGCACTTCCACAGAGCTACAGTCCTCCTCCTCCCTAGCCCTCCCCCCTTTCTGGGCTACTTTATGGGACGGTATCATCACAAAATCAAGTTTGAAAACCAGTCTTCAACTTCATAAAGTCTGGTGGACTAGAAAAGAAGAGGAAGCCACCAGCAGCCAGAATAGTGAGGAACATGAATTATGGTCCAGGTGGTGGTGGCGGCAAAGACATTCCCAGAACACACCTTTATTCCAACTGCAGGAAAAGGGTAAGAAGGAGTCACCTCATCCTGCCACCTCTAGTATCTAAGTCTGTACTGTGTCCTTTAGACATCATAGGATATGCGATTACATAAGACCCCCGCTGTTAGGGCTAGCTTCCATTCCCAGGAAGGTATGCATTCCTGGGACAGTAGCTTGGGTTCTCCTCTGGACCTTCACTTAGGTTGGATACTTCAAATTCCCACCTTCCAAAAAGCTGAAGGAAGGATTGTCCCCCTCTCCTTCCCTCCCACTCACTGCAGTCAGTCTTTTAGCTAAACACTGTCCTTGCTGCAACTTCTAAAAAGTCCAAGCTGGGTTGGGATAGCAGAGCTTGAGTACCTCCAGCCCAGCTTACTTCTGGGTATGTTGGTTGCTCAGCCAAGATGCTGGAAAGCCATACATCAATGTATCGACCATCGCTGGACAACACACCATCAAAAATAGATTCTTAACAATTTGGGGGGAACTTGATGGTGATGATTTTGCCTGTGTTCTCTCTCTGGAGCAGTCAGCAAATGAGTGAAAAGTGTTGAAGACACAGCGAAAAGGTCAAGTGTGGAGAGGCAGTGGCCTCACGAAGCCTCCCCTTGCAAGCACCTATTTTCAAGCTGAAAACATTCTAAAAATAACTTTCATACAAGCCATAAAAATGTTATGTAAGAGCCCCATAAACATACAAACTGAGCAAATAGACCTAGACACAACAGAGGTATGTGCATATTCTACTTCACGATATCTTCCATTAAGCTCCTCCTCCTATGGATGATTATAGAGAAGGGTCCAGGCTGGAGGGGGGGGGGAGGGATTGTGAGGGACCAGAAGGAAATTTAATCAAGACTGGCCCAGGGCCTGTGGTTCTCCCTCCATGATACCATACAATGCAGAATGCTGTCACCAGCTCTTTGGATCAATATCTATTTATGGACTGAGAAATTACATGTATGGTGACCTCGCCATTAGTGACACATTCTTCAGCCGCATCTGAGTCACCCAAGACCCATAAACAAATTTCCAAAAATAGGTCCTGTTTACTAGAGTTAAAATCCAGACAATTGTGCAAAATGCCTGCATTAAACACAAAACGAAACAAACCCCAAAAGCGAAGAATTACTAGGCTGCAGAATGGACACCAAATTTCTATTTCTATCGCAGCTTCCATGAAACGTACATCTAACAAAAACATTTCTTCCCCCCTGGAGTTGTTAAAGAGAGTTGCGCGTGTTCTTTATAACCATTACCAACATCACAAAACACTCTCCTGTCCAAAAGGATGGTTCCCAGAGCGTCCTTTTGCAATTCACAGGTTGCAAAAATATACACACACATAAGCATGGGTCAGAAGAATCATTCACAGGAGGAGCTGGAAGTAATTGCTTAGAAAGTGGTGTTAAACAAAAGGGTTGAAACCACAGAATTGCTGAGGAGGGAACATTAAAACTGTCAGCATGGATGAAAGACATTCACCAGTGGTTACTGTCAGGAAATGAGCTACTGGCCTACAGATGTCTTAAAGGGTACTTGGCTAATGGGATCAACATTACTGCTTTTTGATATAAATTATATCTTGGAAGCCAACAACCAAACAGCAGCAGCAAAAAACCAGAGCAATGGAACAAGTTCAAACTTCTTTTTATTGTAATAGTCTCCAGTTGAGCATAATCACCCAAGCTACAAGTGATAAGATTGCCAAAACTAAGCAAACATCTGTGAGATGAATTCATCTCCGAGGGGAAGCCAACAGCTTGTTATCATTAAGGAGACAATGCTCTCTATGTTGGAGCTGCAGGCCGCCTTGTTACGGTTTTTGGAGAGGCAATTGCACCAGATGGGGGCAGCTATCTTCAGATGGACAACAGGCACCTGCTGTGGTGGGTAGAGGACTTAACGTGTTTGCTGCTCTCAGTCTGCAGCTTGTTCCAAGCAGCAAATGGCAACATCTGACCTTCAGCATAATTGGGCACAAATGAGGGCTTTCATGAAAATGTGGAAATTCACTATGAACCTTCAAGAGGAAACACTCAACTAATACTTCCTTATTTAAAAAAATAGAGCCCTATTGGACCAGACAATAATGGTGATATAATATGGGTGACCATCCCATAGTGGTCAAACAGATGCCTCAAAAGGAATCCCATGAGCAGGGTATGATAGCACTACCCCTCCTCTCCTGTTCCATGATTAAAAGCATGGAGACAGAGGTTTAAACAAAGTGTTTCAAAGGAAAGTGTTTCAAGGAAAACCCTGGGAAGGTTTGCTAGTTTGATTGAGGGAAGCTGGACGAGTTTGTACCAAGTCTATAGCTTTTAATCAAACAAATGGTTACAAAAACAGCCAGTGAGAGGCAGCATCCTGGGAGAGACCTTCTCTCTTCACTTTTACACAGGAAGGAATGCCTCCTCTAAGACAAGAGGCATTACATTTACAGCAAAATCTTGTGATAGCACAGTCCCTCAGGGCAGGGACTTCTGTGCTCAAGATATTCTATAATGTAAATTCTATATATACTGATGGTGTTACAGAAATAGCACCCAGCACTCTGAGATGTGCAGAACTAGATAAGCCCCACCCAGACACATTGTACATGTCTTGCTGACATTCTTGGAAATAGGACTGTACCATTGGAGTAAAGCACCCACTTGTCATGCAGAAGGTCCCGAGTTCAATCTCTAATAGCATCTGCAGGTAGGGTCAAGAAAGACCCAACCTGAACCCCTGCAGGGTTGCTGCCAGTCAGTATTGATGATACTGAGCTATATAGGCAGATGATATATATGGCAGCTTCAGGTGGTTAGGCAAATTATTTTTCAAAAGAGTTTTAGTGTTTACCTCTGGCAGGGATACAACCCCATCACAGCTTTATCTCTTCCCAAGATCAAGGAGCTTACAATATCTATTTGGAAATAAACTTCATGTTCAACACACAAATCTTGATCTTCAAAGAGCTAGGCCAGTTTTGAAATCAAAGCCCTGCTACCGGGAATAACATTTTTACCAGCTCTGCATTATTGCTTCACCTGTAGAACTTTCTTTCCAAGCAAAGAAGGGAAAGGTAGCTTACAGATTGGGAGGCAGGCAATGTGACATCGCTGAAAAAAACAAGAGGGAAGGGACATTCGTTCCTGAAGAATCCTCTGGTACACATATTATCTCTGGTGAGTAATCTGAAGATGCTGACACAGTCCTATTCAAATATACTCGTATCTATGATCATATGAAGCAGCTTCTTATCAAGCCAGACCATTGGTTCATCTAGATCAGCACTGCTGACACTAGCTTGCAGTAGTTTTTCAGGCACAAATTTTTCTCTGCCCCACCTAGCGATGATGCCCGAGGATAAAAATTGGGAGATTCCGCATGTAAAGCAAGGGATGAGCTACAACGCCATCTCATAAGCAGAAGCTTTAATGCCACACAAATGTTTTTGTGACACAGCTTGCCATCTAGATTGCTGAAAACAAGCCAGCATGTCAACAGACAACCACCCCCAGGTGATGGGATGGGCGGCGAGCAGCTCAGAGGCAGCAAAACACCAGGCGAGTTTTCCTTCTATAATCTTGCTCTCATAAGGGCAATCCTGCTCTACATGTTTAAATGCTACCATGGAGAACAGTTACTCCCAAGCTGTCTTACAGTCAAATCAACAGATGCAAGCCATCACTGCTATAAGGAACTCTAGGTTTAGAGGGAATATGCAGAGGCAGATCTACAGGGAGGGCAAAGCTCTAAGTGTTGCAACAAGCCTTACCTTGTCATGTAAATCCCTCCTCTCCCTTGCTGCTGTAGCCAGTAAGCAACGCCAAGATGTTGCTTTTCCCTGTGAGGATTGGCTAAAACGGTGCAGGAGAGGAGTGATTTCCATTCCAAGGTAAGGCTTCTTGCAAAACTTAGAGCTTTGCCCTCTTTTAGATCTGCCTCTGGGAATATGCCACTGAATTCCAGATATTGGGAGCTACAGTGAGAGAGAACTTCCCAGAAGGATTGCGCGGGGGGGGGGGGGGGAGATACAGTGACAAACAAAAAACTGAACTAGATGGATCCTTGATCTGACCCAGCTCTTCATATATTCTTAGGAATGGAACCTCTGTGCCAAGAGGCAGTATTGCTCTGCTTATCAGAAGCACACCACTCCTCTGGTATACTTATTTATGTTTTGTGTGCCCTACACGATTGTAGTAATCACTACAATCACTCTATAAGGTAGGCCCTTACCACTACTCCATATTGCAAGTGAAGCTGAGACAACAGTAACTTGCCTAAGTCAACCTCTTGAGTCTGTAGTTGTGGTAAGACTAAAACCAGGAAGATAATGACTCATATCTCACTCACCCTCCAACTCAAAACATTTTTAGCATTAATGAAGAAGGGTTAAGTATTAACAGCACTTAGGAAAATGCTATGTATATTATGGGTGCAATCCTAACCAACTTTCCAGCACTGGAGTAAGGGCAATGCATCTCTGAGGTAAGGGAACAAACATTCCCTTACCTTGAGGAGGCCTCCATGACTACTACTCCACTGAAGGCTGCAGCACATGCCCCACTGCGCAGCTATGTCAGGGCTGGAAAGGGATTGCGCCCTAGGTTAATTATATATAATTCAGAAGCATTCTGGGGGGGGGGTGTGTGAAGGGGCACAAATGCCCTGGGCTCTGGGATTGAAAAATAGCCTCCCCCCCCAGGGCACCCTCATCCATCCTACCTCTGCACCGGGCTGCCTGGCTGGCACTGAAGTGATCGAAAGCTCCCCGGTAGCAGTGGCATCAACGGCAGGAGACAGGAGAGATGGGTGGGCAGCCTCATCTTCACTCTGTTGCCAGCGCTTGGCCCCTTGTCTACCATTGGCACCAACGGTCTCCCCTCACTGAGTCATGGTCCAGCCATGGCCCCAAATGATGCGCAGCTGAGATGGGCGGGTGGAAGAGTGTTGCACCCTCGCTGCCTGGTCCTTCCAAAACCATCCAGCCCACCTTCCGCACCAGGCTGCGATCCACGCTAAGTTGTGGCGCCAAGGCAGGATATGGGCGGGGAGCAGCTTGAGCGCGGCTCTGGGATGGCCCAATACTGTGGCCTCGCCCCTGCCTGCCTCTCAGAGTGTTTAGCAAGGAGTAGAGGGGAGAAGTGCAGGCTTATCTCCTGCATCATTAATTGCTAATTAGCGCAAATAACTCCAGGAAAGGTCACAAGCATTTGGTATACTCTGACAAGATCACGTGCATCCCAGACTTGTTTCAGATTAAGAGCCAGCTAATCCACCTTCTGTTTAGATTACCTAAATTGATTTTCTACCTGAGCTACTTTGCCCTTGTCCCCATTTCAGGTGATTGATTTTTATGGGTACAGAATCACATTTTTTAAAATGTATATAATTATACATTTATTTCTCTTATACAATTAGGATAGGTAGACATTTGCCTCTTCAAAATTAGAAAACTAACTGGCATTTCAAAACATGCATATGTATGCTTTAACATACATTCAGTGTGAAAATTGCATCTTTTGCTAAATATTCTTCCAGCACTTTGTTAATCATTTAAGCAAGAGTGTGAGTGTTGACCAAAGCTATGGCTACGTATGCAACTTTGCCCACCAAGCAAACTCAGACTCCATATCTGCCAACAGATTTCATTTTAACTTATAAAACCAAGTAGTAATAAAAATGCCAAAAGAACTAAGCCAGTGGTTAGGAAGAGCTTATTTCAATCAACAGAAATCAGGAGCCCTTACCACAATTAAGAATGAATTCCAACACAGCAGCCTGAATTTACTTTATTTTTTCACCAAGTGTATTGAAATATTGTGTTACATGGCAAATGCCACTATTTTCCTCCATGCATTGATATCAGTTCCCTCAGCCAAAAATCAGTGCCCTGACAGAGTCTGTCCCAAAGGATAATAAAAGGGATAACGGCTTGCATCATAGGGCAAGCATTGGCAGGCTCTGGTCATCTCGGTTTCTGTTGTCTTGTCTGACATCTGTGGAGGAAAACTCAACAATCTGGACAGAACCAACAACATAGCTGGGCATGATTTTGCTCCTACAAACTCCCATGAGGCAGTTGCCATGACATTTTGAAAGTGTCTTAACATAAGACAAGAGACCTTAAAAGGTACAACACATATACAAAGAGAGAAATGAAATTTTGGGGAGTCCAGCTGCTTCTCCAAAATGGGCTGATGCACAACATCCTTGGGCCGCCAAAAGAGGAGATAATGCGAGCAATTGCCTAAAAGCTCTCCAGTCACAGACAATAGCATTGACTGTATACATAAAAGGCACTTGAACAGGCCATAAGTGACCGATTTACAGCCATTTGCTTGCATGGAGGAAAAAGTGCCATTATACCCATTTCCTGCAATACAGGCTTTTTTCTTCCACTCTTTGTAGCCAAGGAACATTTATCTCTCACAGATATTTTTTTCCCCAAAAAATGCTCACTGCTCTTCTGGGTATTCCGACCTGAAGCGGTTTGCTTAAAAAAAAAGTAGTAATGAACACTTTACTTAGGATGTTGAAACATTTTGGAAGATGACAACTAGAAAGAGGGCTGAGGAACCTGCTTCAAGTGCCATATTGGTCAAGGTGAAGAGTTGGCGGGGGTATCCTACACCAACTGCCTGCTCTAACTACCTGCCTATCCACTTCTCAATTTCTACCCTTCTATGGTGAGCAAGAAATGGGGGAGGGGGCGACGAAGAAGAAATGGGGGAGCTTGTTCCTCCTCCTCCCCCAGCACCACTGCTGAGGAATATGGCAGCAATCCTAAAGGGAGAGGTAGAAGTGGCTGCCTCCTCCCTGCTTGTTCAGTTTTGAAGACATGGTAAACCGAGGAGAGGGAAACAAGGAGTTTGGAGGGCAGAAGGTGCACCAAAAACACAAATGCAGGTGGCCAATTTTGGTACTATCACAGGCCAAGCCTAGTGACGACAGTGCATTATAGTATCATCCCATGTTCTCCATTACCTGAGAAGACTCTTCCTTCCAATGTCACTCAAGAAAAGCTTTCAGTGACCCCTAAGAATGCCATCTCATGTTTTAATCTTCAGGTAAGGAAGGAGTACTGGCAGGGCAAAGTATTGATTCATGGATCTTAATCTGCATCCTCCTGAACATGGGGGAAGAAGCCTCTTGTCTGCCTCTGACCAGACAAAGTACAACAGTGTTTCCCAACTGTCACGACCCCCTAGGGCAGCAGGAAACACTGCATTCCCCCTTAAGGGGAACAATCTGTGGGTGAAGGCAGGATGGAGGTGACAACACTTCCAGGTTTGCGCTGCTGCTACCCCGCTTCTAGCTATTGCCATCCTTACCTGGAGCACCAAGCAATGCCAGCAGGTCAGATCTCATTTAGCCAATAGACTTTCAAAACAGTTGCTGTTCAAAGGCAAAATGGACAATTTATGCTTCCTGCCTAAACATGTCAACTGAATAGAGACAGATGAATAACAACAATAAAATGCAATACAAGTTATTGCTGTAGCCAGCTCTGTTCGCAACAGCTTTTGTAGGCAATGTGGAGATTAACAAACAGCTTTGCTAAATAAGAAAAAAAGCCAGTTTGTTTTCTGTATTGCATATTAAAATCTTGGGGGATGGAGGTTCTGGTTATTACCTATTCAAATTATGAAGTCCAAACCTTCCCTTCAATTATATTTTGAATACAATTTACAAATATAGTACCTCAAAACTTGGCACAGAAAATTGTGACTAAGTCAAAACCTAAAAACGATTTCTGAATAGAGAAGCATTTTTTAAATGTTGCCATGTACCCTAGTGACAGTAAAAACATCTACATTCCAATGAGTAGCAGAGGAAACCTAGCATTCCAGCTATGTGCCTGGACTAGGGTAAAAAAGATCCCAGCTCTCCTAACCCATCCTGATGTCAGACTGAAGCCAAAGTGAGGGTGCACTTTCCAACAACCTGCCCCTACTCGAAATGAAGCCATAGAGGCAATACCTTCATTCCTCATGCTAACAATCCTATTGACATTTTTGGAGGCCCTGGGGAGGGGGTACAGAATAAACCTTTGGACTGTTTAAAATGTTATTGGATCATTCTTGTTCACACCCAGGCATACAGTACATGCCAAGTGACGCAGAGATCTATCTGGCTGGCTTCATCGCTGTCAAGAGGCCTGAAGGAAGCAACTTCTGGTGTGACTCTTCTCATGTTCTTTTGGGACATTCCTCAACCCCCAGGGTCTTGTAGATTGCGGAACACATTTTTAAAAGTCACGCACATGCCCACCTACTTTCTGGGTTAAACAGGCCACTGCTGGCTGCTTGCTTTTCCATTCCAATGTGTGATGTATTAAAAGTATTAACAGGGAAGTACATCTTATTTTCTTTGGAGCCTACAGGATACTTGGCATGTGCTATACTGTCCTTGTAATATAAAACCCCGGCACACCTAAAGCAACAGTGGGGATTTAATTGGTACTCTTTGCCCCTTATCTGTTTAGATTCAGGACAGCGAGTTCTTTCCCAACCCCTCTAGGAACAAGTTAATAGCTCCTCCTCCTAAAAACAGTTGTTTACTTTTGCAGGCACCCCTTGCCCAGGTGCTTCAGCGGGATATCAAATAATGCCCATCACAGGCTCTGAAGAACATGTGTGGCTATCACATGCTGCCGCTGTGAAGGTAAGGGGTATGGCACTAGAGTCAGGTCCCAAAGCAACTTTTAGCCAGTTTGGCATAGACAAAAGCAGGTTTAACCCTTTATTATTGGCTCAAAAAACTCCGTGAAAGGAAATCTTCATCAGTACTCTCAAATACATGGGCCAAGATAGAAGACAATTCCTTCATTCCTCTGGAATGAGCAAAAACAGCACGAGATGGAGATTCTGGAGGACAGTTAGGCTCTGAACTAGCAGAGACTAGAAGCCAAGAGGAAGAGCAGGAAGCCAACACACCATGAAGTTGACACTGCTTGTAGGAATGCATGCTACCTGCTCCTTCCAATGCTCACACTTGAAACCTTTGAACGTAAAGAAAGTACTCCAAAGAACAACATCAGCATCCTGTGATTCCTCCTCCAAAGGAAGGCCAAATCCACCTTCTGCTGCAGTTCCTAGAACTTCTCACCACTCAGAGAGTGGCTTAAGCAATCAACACAGCTTTGCAGAGGGTAAAATAAAATGGAGAACCAATGGAGCAAACGGGTACCTCAAGCAAACTATTTCTGCCCAGGAGGACAGAGGTTACCTAGGTAGTTATTGATTTGTGAATTACTAAACCAAAATTCATTTTTTTACAGATCAACAAGCTGTGTATACTGAACACAATATGCACCTACAATGAATGGAAAGTGTGAAAAACTGTAACCAAATACGGTTTGTTGCACGAACAACCCTACTGTCTCTCAAATAGCCAGAGAAAAGCAGATTGACACTACCAATTTATCTTTTATTTTTGTCTTCCAAGTGGCATGTGCTATACTGTCATGTGGCATGTGGTGGCAGACATGGGGTTTCCAGACCGTCACTATCCAAGGCTCAGACCTACGCAGTTTTGGCATCATGTGCCTTCAGAGCACACCCTAATATAGTTCTTCACCTGGATCCGTTTCTGGACAAATGCAACCTACAGTATCACATGTTCTTCGGGAACTTCAACACATTTAACTGGCAGAATGCTGAATTGCATCAAAACACCAATCATGCACACATCTTCATTCTCTCACTTTGGGACAGAAGAGTGTTTAAAGGCCATAGCAACTAAAGGCCTTGTCCTGCTTGGGGATTACAAATTTAACAAGCCTTGCCTGCCGACTTATGGGAATATGCAAAGTCTCACAATGAGAAACACGTGTAACATGCTCTAGCAGCCTCTGCCTTGATCCTTTAAGAAAACTGTCTACACAGATTATATTCTTTGCATATCGAGGATAAAGAATATTGCTGTCTAAACTAACCTGCTGCACATGCCCATCGCCTCATCCCAGAGACCTGGGAGGCTCAAAGCAGCCACAACACACTTAACTCCTGCTTACAAGTGGTGAAAAGGAATGTGAGCCTTGGAATTCTGAAGGCTGCAACTGGGAAAGCTGAATTTGGTCAAAATAATACAATTTTCCATGACTGAGGCAAAAGTAGAAAAAGAAAACGGGCCCAGAGCAAGCATGTCCAGTATGCAACAGCTTAACTAAATGGCATTTCTGACCTAAATATCACATGGCTTCTTGGGTGCTTGAAATCAGCAAACGTTCATGTAGTTTTTAAGACAGAAAGCGGTTTAGAAACAGAAAAAGAACCTGGTGTCAGAAAAAACCAGAAAATTGGGCTGGTGCAGTACAGTGATTAGAGTGCCAGACTCCAGGCAAAGAGACCGAGGTTTAAATCCTTATTTGGGAACAATAATAATAGCCACAGCTTTCGGATTGTGCAAAGCATTTATGTACATTACCTTGATCCTGTCCTTACAACAGCAATCCTGAAAGATAAGCAAGCATTATTATTTCCATTTTGCAGATATTCAATATAACTGAGGCTGCATGAAAGTGGCTTGCCTAAGACAAGGAAGAGCTGAGATTCAAACTATAGAAGTCCTGATTCACAGTTCAGTCTTTTAACCCAGCGATTTTCAATCTTTTTCATCTCACGGCACACTGACAAAGTACTAAAATTGTCACGCCATCAGTTTTTTGACAACTGACAAGGCACACCACACTGCTGGTGGGATGTTCACATCCCCCAATGGCCTCACTAATAAATGAGCTTTCCCCAGACTAACAGCTTGTCAACACCCGCTCTCTATGAAGCCATAAAGTTCACAGGATGATTTTGGGCCTGACTCCTATTCTCAGTCTACACCACAAGGCTACAGCAAGGATTTAAAAAGGGGGAGAGAACTACATAAACTGCAAAGACACATCTAAAAATGTAGTAAGTAAGGAACGAGTTAAAAATTCATAACAAAGGCAGCATCTTGACATAAAACCAGAAGGACATGGGAAACCGGGTGTCTGAGGTATAAAGGGCTGATTGTAGCAGACCACTGGATTGGAAATGACTCGTAAGCCTAATGAAACAAAACTTTGGCAGTAAAACAGAATGAAAGGAATGAGACAATAAAAAGATGGGAACAAAGGGAGCAGAGTTGTTTCAGCTTAGCAAAATAAGCTCACTTTGTTGTTGGGAAAAGCCAAAGCCGATTAGGATAAATCAGTGACTAAGCAGAAGTCTTCCCAACTAATTACACAGCTCACCCTGTATAAAGTATAAAATTGCAAGTCTCAGAAAAAGGACTGAGTTACTTTCACAGGAGTTCTGCAGACGAAGTGGTACCTATGAAAAGGTGAGGAATACCCCTTTTAATAGTAGCAGCTTGCAGCTTTAGGAGGGCAGAATGTCTGTCCCTGAAGAAGCTTGTTCACTTTAAGCTGCTTGAAAGTTTAAGAGGCTGGAGGATGGATGCCTATGTTCTCTCATACACATTACATTTTAAATTCTTTATGTATTCTAGGCACAATACCATGGGAAATGCAAGGACGTCCAAGCAAAGTCAGGGATTCCCAAACTCATTCCCTGAATTAATACTATTAAGAATAAAAAAACAGAGGGCCTAATAATGGCTGCACAAGAATAGGCATTAAAAACAAATGAAATAAAACCTAAAGTAGAACAACAACAAACAGCAAGTTGTTGACCACCTGAAACAGTTGACAACATAAGTAGTTGCTGCAAAAAGATGGTGCAAATGGACTACAAGCAAAGGCATGACAAGGTAGCAACAATGATACATTGGAGCATCTGTAAAAAATACAAGCTACCTGCAGCCAAAAACTGGTGCGACCACAAAATTGAAAAAGTAGTTGAAGATGCAAAAATATTATGGGATTTCCTCCTACGAAGAGACAAACATCTACCACATCAGACATAATTGTAGTCGAGAAGAAAGAAAAGCAGGTCAAAATAATAGATATAGCAATACCAGGTGATAGTAGACTAGACGAGAAAGAACTGGACAAAAAATACAAAGAAATTGAAAGGTAGAGGCAAAAGACCAAAGTGGTCCCAGTAGTGATTGGTGCCCTCGGTGCAATTCCAAAACACCTTGAAGAGCACCTTAGCAGCATAGGAGCCACAGAAATTATCAATCAACTGCAAAAAGCAGTTTTACTGGGAACTGCTTATATTTTGCAACGTTATTTATAAAATTAAAATAGGGTAAAAGCCCAGTATCCCAGGTCCTTGGGAAGGACTCAATGTCTGGATAAAACAAACCTGTCAATAACACCAATGTGACTGTGCAAAAATATAATACAGCATATTTTATATACCACTTTCAACAAAAAATGTGTAATGAAGTCGTCTACACAGCAAAATACATTTTTCATAAATCACTGAATTGTAATAGCAGAAGAAGCTATCTGGAAGCATACCTATATAGAAGACGCCTTCTGCATAAAACCTCTGGTCTTTCTCAGGATTGGAAACACAGACTGACAGCAGCCCTCTAGAGTTTCAGACAAGGGTTTTTCCTAGCTCTACCCCAGAGAGGCTGGCAGAGACTGAACCTGGTACCTTCTGAACGCAAATAAGAAATACTCTACCACTGAGCTACAGTCCTTGCTGTCCATAAGAACATAAGAAGAGACCTTTTGGATAAGGCCAAAGACCCATGTAGTCCAGCTTCCTGTAACTCACAGTGGCCTACCAGATGCCTCAGGGAGCACACAAGACAACAAGATGTCTGCATCCTGTTGCCACTCCTTGCATCTTGCATTCCAAAGTAGCCTAAAGAGGTTGCACACACACCCCAATCATGGCCTGTAGCATTCAATGGACTTTTCTTCTGAAATCTGTCCAATCCCCTTATAAAGGCACCTAGTCCAGACACCATCACCACATCCTGGGGCAAGGAGTTCCATAGATTAATTACCCGCTGGGTAAAAAAGTATTTCCTTTTATCCGTTCTAACTCTCCCAACACTCAATTTTAGTGGATGTCCCCTGGTTCTGGTGTTGTGTGAGAGGGAAAAGAGCTCTATCCAATCTATCAATCCCATACATAATTTTGTATGTCTCAATCATGTCCCCCCTTCAGGCGTCTTTTTTTCAAGACTGTTTTCTATCACACATACATACACCTCTGCATTTATTAGTATTATAACATTTGACTTTATTAGATTAATCCAGTGCTGTTCAACCCAATGGGGTTGCAAAGTCTCAGTTGTGGGGTTGCAGTAATTTACAGGAATGAAAAAGATTGAAGCTCATTGAACTAGAGCACCACCTGGTAAAGGGTGAGGCATCTGGAATACCCCTTCAGGTACCAGGAGATTGTGCTCCAGTCTTGCTTAGGTTCTTAGCAATTGGGCTAAAATAGCTTTCATGAGTGTAACTTTTTCTGCTCTCTGCTCTCTCTTAACAAGAATATTTTGGCTATAGTAACAGTGCTAGGAGAGTGTAATAGAGGTGAGGAGTGGGCAGCAACGGGGTGGGGTGGACAGATAAAATCTCAAGAGGATGGCAGGATCGACAATGGATCCCCAGTCACATACTTCTTATTTATTTATTGGGGTCGTGGCACAAAAAAAGGTTGAGACCATTAGATTAATCAATTTATAAAACTTTTGATTAGCTAAAAAGGTAATTCATTGGGTTCAATTTATTTTAACAAGTCTAAATATTTTTAAAAACTGAAGAGGGCAAGCAAAAGACATCCCCTTTCTCCTGCACACAAGAGAGAACACTTCTCCTAAAGTATGCCTCCTCCTCTAAGTACATTTCTTGTCCCAAAACTATTAAATTTACATGGAAATTCACACACATTCCATCAATTAATTACCCAATTAACAGGCTAATATGTCTTTAGCCAGGTGATTGCCTTGAGTTTGTTATTATGCAAATGTACATTGCATTGCAAACTGAGATTAAGGAAAGACCTGTTGACTGAGAATGTATTTCGCTTTAGGGTCTCAATATAAAAGAAAGTTGTGGGGTTGGGGGGGCGAGTTATTCCAGTCAAAGGGGTACAATTTTCAAGAAAATGGGCCTTTTAAAACAAACACACAAAGAAAAATCTCAAAGAGGCACCAAAACCCACTAAATCGCTTGGATGAGCTCAGTCTAGTTGTCTATATTTTCACTCAGCATGAAACCACCAGATGGCAAAACAAAAATGATTCCTCAAGGGTGCACAC
Source organism: Lerista edwardsae (assembly GCA_029204185.1). Classification (NCBI taxonomy): domain Eukaryota; kingdom Metazoa; phylum Chordata; class Lepidosauria; order Squamata; family Scincidae; genus Lerista; species Lerista edwardsae. Next base: position 14,703 of record JAJKFI010039238.1, on the reverse strand, counting down.
AAGAAACAGGGAAACATGCATGCGGCAAAACTGTTATTAACTTCAAAACTAGATGGAGGAGTTTGGCAGATTTGACAATAACTAGGAAAGAAACATTCAAACGCTGCCATAATCCTTTAATAAAGGGCTCAGCGGGCTGTAAACATCATCCTGCCGGAATCGAAGATTATCATTGAAAAATAAAATGAGTGGTTTTGCAAAACAACTATCAATCCGGCACAATAACTATTTAGAAGTTTCCTCTGCTACAAAAGGAGGTATACACAAACTAGGCTTTCAAAGGCCACCCTAAAAATACAGGACGCCATCAGTGAATGAATCTCTTATAAAGCACCACTGAGAAGGGCGAGACTACATAAGTACAGGCTGGAAGACCACTGGCAGAGCTCATCTCACTTTAGGTGGTGGTTCCCAACCAGTGGTGCATGAGAACCTGACAAGTGGTCCGACGGAGTCTCAAAGAAAAAGTGCTTCAGTTCAGAGGTTTTCGGGGATGGGGTGACACTTGATGTCGCCAACATACCCATGGCATGAGGTCACCCTATAGGCCAGTCACACCTGCTCCAAGCCACGCTTGAATGCCAATCACTACCTGGGCCACCCAGCTCCAGCTCCAGCACAAGCTCAGGTGGCCTCAGTAGACACACCATGAAAGAGTCAGCTGGCAGCTGAAGGAGCACAAGACCTGCTGCTGTACTCTCTTGCTGGCTCACGAAGAGAGGAGAGAGGCATGTGATTCTGCAGCTGCCAGCCAGTTCTTATGAGTTCGTTTGGCTGCAAGGTTGGTTGCTGCGCCAGGTTGTGCAGCATCACTTGAGGGCCACACACCACTCTTCCAGATAGGGGGAGAGGTTGGATGTGGTCCACGACAATTCCCATTTTTGCCTCATATCAGTGGTCTGTGGTCTCCTAAAGGTTGGGAACGACTGCTTTACAGCAGTGGTATTAAAGTTTTTGTGCCATGTCTCCAATAAATAAAGTGTGAGACTGGGAAACCACCATCTATCTTGCCCTCTACCTGGGACCATATCTGCTCACACCCTACCCCGTAACCACCCACTCCCTGTCCCCATAATGCCCTCCCAGAAACAGTTCACTGAAACCAAATATTTTTAGAGCAGAAAAGTTACCATGAAGCCTGGCACTAGCAGAAGCTATCGTAGCACAATTGCTAAGAACCTGAGCAGGACTGGGGCATGATCTCCTGATACCTAAGGAGTACACCAGATGCCTGAACCTTTATTTGGTATTGCGCTAGTCTGGTGGCTTAAATCTTTCGTTCCCATAAGTTGCCACGACCCCACAACTGAGGTTTCAAGACCCCATTGGTGTCCTGACTCCAAGATTGAAGAACACTGCTTTAGAGCAATGTGAACAGCACCTAGAACAGACTTAGCATGGCATGAACTTAAAAAATACTGGTGAGCATCACTTCCTCTTGTGCAGTTCCAACTGAAATCAAATTTGATTATTTGATGTGTGGATCTGCTTCCTCCTCAGTCAGACCATTGGTCCATCCAGTCAGTATTGTCTTCACTGACTGGCAGCAGCTCCTTAGGGTTTCAGACAGGGCTCCTTCCCAGCCCTCCTGAGAGATGCTACCAGGGATTCAACCTATGGCCTTCTGCACATAAACTACATAAATGCTATACCATTGTAATTGAACCATTGTTACTGACACAGGAAATCCAGCTGATATCACCCTAACACCCATAATCCATGAGTACTTCTCCTGCACAAAACCTGTTAAAATTCGTAAGAACATGATAGATTCAACTTTGAAAGATTCAACATGGGAGGAATTTCGCCTCAATCCTCCTAAAGGGGCTGCCAGCCTCCTGCTCTGCTACAAGTCTCAGTAACCAAAATCTGAGTGCTACTTCACCTTCTCTCATAGCAGAGCTAACTCAGATTCAATCGAATGAAAGCTGAGGAAATGTACAAGGATTGTATCCCCACCCCACACTCGGTTTTTTTCCATTTTTTTTTAACACAGGATGTCAAACTTGATCTGCCTTGAGGATCCTTTGGCATTCTTCTAACTCCAGTATGTGTATGACTGAAAATAAAAGACCAGGCAGCATGACCACCCCGGACTTATCAGTAGCTGGAGGTCTAGTTAGATTATATCAGCAGAAAGGAAGGAATATTTTATTTCTCCGAAGATCAGCTTATCTGTTCAGGTCAGCAAAACAATAGGTTTCTGGGTTGTGGCCTCTCTATACATGGAAGTGTAATATCAGAGGAAAATCGTTTGAAACAAAGCTATGAAAAAAAGCAGCTGTAAAACACATCCCATCAAAAGACAAATGTGCCAGAAGTCACTATAAAGTCATGTGCACAGCCACCTGTATTGAATCCAGATAGGTTCAGTGTGAGGAAGGCCACAAAACTGGAGCAAGCTTTGGGGGCCTGGGGAGGACACCACTACTGCAGTAGTCTCACACAGGGTAGATGCTACAGGAAACAGGAAACTGCTACCCAAACCAGCATGTTTTCTCTCTCTATGAAACATTTAGAAAACTTACCCTACATCCTAAAGTCATCACAGAGCTCAGTCCCCTGCCCCATAAGAACAGCCTCACTGGATCAAGCCAAGGGCCCATCTAGTCCAACTTCTGGTATCTCACGGTGGTCCACCAGATGCCTCAGAGCACATATGAACATCACTAGATGCTACCAATGCGGGTAGGAAAATAACACTGAGATATCATCAGGATATAGGTTTTAAGTTTTATTACATGATACAGAGAGGGCAGGAAGAACTCAATTCAAAGCTTATGCTTTTCGCAGAAGTCCTTAACATATGAGACAGCCTCATACCACTCCTATCGTCTTCTCTTATTGGCAAGGGCTCTTAGACTCTGGCAGAAGTCCTTTACCCACCCTCATATCTTGAGATACTCAAGATTGAAAACCAGAACCTCCAGCATGCAGCATGTTATGTGCTTGAGCCACTGAGTCTCGGTTCCACCGTGCATCTTGTAATGTGTAGTTCCACTCACAGCTCTTATAATCGATAAAAAGCCCTAAGCAACCTAAGCCACATCATGTAGCATGTGTGTCCTTTTTTTGCAAAAGGCTTCACTGACATCCAAGGGATCATGTCCAGACATCTAGACAATGAAAAAAATAGAAGTCTGATTTTTTTTATCTTTGTTCCCTGATTTTTTTGTCCAGTTAGCTCACAAATCCTTCTCCAAAAAAAGTGAACTACAGCCATATACATTCCAGAGACCCTTGATTATTTAAAACTAAAAAACAGAAATTCTAACCATACCCACACATTAAGTTCCTAAAGCTCACTGTCCAGAAAGTATAATCCTCCATCCCTCCTGTGTCTATGCGCACAATTACTTTAAAAACATTATCATGCATATCTTGCATCAGACAAGATAAGAATGCACAAGTGTGCCCAATGTGGGAACACACTGTTAAACCACAAGCTAGTTCGATGGCTTGGGGCAAAGAGCATCACTTCGCTAAAAGCATAACATTCATCAGCATCACAAAAAAAGCATTTACTGATATAGTGGCTGCTTCTACAAAGTTATCTGTAATACCGATGTCTATATGTGCATATTCCACACCAGATTTATCAAATATACAATGAATACAAATACTGGTTGAACAGATCAATATGAGAAGCATTTGCCAGTATGTCATACAGTAAGTGCATATCCAGGATCCCTGAAAAGACTAATATAAAAAGAAGTCAGAATATGTTGTGCTGACCCTTGTTGGGACTCACCTTGCCAAACTGCTCGAAGTATTGCTTTACGTCTTCCACTACGGTATTAGCAGATAATCCACCTACAAATATTTTCTTTGTTCTTGTGACCATCTGTAAGAAATTACAAAACAAGGGAAAAAAGAGCATTACCCCAGATTATTCAAGAACAATGCCTGTCATAGACAGCGTTTCAGATGCTATCCTTAATCCCGTTAACAAAAATCTCTCTCTTCATGAAAAAGAATGCATGGTTAATTCAATTACATGAGGTAGTGTGCTTTGGTTAACTACTTTGATGGCTCGGTTTAGGCATTCACCAAGCCCAGTGCCCACTTGATGTTTTCTTAAGCATTTTCCATTTCAAGAAGGCTTCCGCTCCTCATCCGTCCCACCCCCATTTAAAACCAAAAATAACGTCATCATCAAGCATCAAACATTTCCTACAGCTTGACTACACTTGCTTCATATGCAGCCCCCAGACATTGTTTGTCTTCAATGATACACATACATTAAAAAACGACAACTATTTATCTATCCCAGGCTTTCTCCAAGTAGCTGAGGATAGGATATGTAAAGTGGTGTCTTCCAGACTTCTGACAGTTGGTTGTTACAGATGTCTTCTTACACCTGGGAGGCATATACGCCTCTTACACTCTAAAGGATAACATGAGACTGTAAAAGTCCATTCCAAAAATATAATCATGGGAAGAAAATAGGGGCGATAAAGAAACCACATACACTACCTTACATTTTTTTTTGGGGGGGGGGAAGGTAAAGCAAGCTTTTATTTAAAGTAGTGGTTCCCAAAATGATGGGTTGCGACCCACCAGGAGAACGGGAAGCAGAGCACTTTCCCTTAAAAGGAGTGGCACTGCAAGGAAGGTAGTAACAGTGCCGCAGCAATCATGGTCCTGCCACTATCAAGGGGCATGTTTACTTATTTGGGGGCAGCACTGGCCTTCTACAGGGTGCAAATTTGCTGATTGGAACTCCTGATTTTTGATCAAGTTCTGATAGCAATAAGTAGGGGGTATTTGAAAATGGTGTTATTTTTTCGCAGATTGCCTGATTTGAAAGGCAGAAATTGGTGTTTTTAGTCTCATTCCAAGTTCATTTTTACTCATTTTAAAAGCTTTAAAAATGTACTAGGTAGATGCAGCCACAGTATTATTTCTAATTGGAAAAGTAATCTATTTTAATTTTTGGAAAATATCTTGAACACCAAAGAGGTGGTGTTTTGTGTTTTATTCAGATATTTCACACCAAAAAGGTGGTATTTTGTGTTTTTACGCATTTTTAACAAAAACAAACACTCCTAGCATGTTTACAGCAGTGGGGATGCCTGCAGAAGGGCTGCAAGCCCCCCTGCACCCTGAGGAAGGCCAATGCTGCCCCCAGACAAGTAAATAAGCCCCTTCATTGCAGTGGCACCATCGCCACCCCCATCCGCGCAAAGACTTAGGTGGTTCTCAATGTCCGAGTAGGACTTTGAGAACCACTGATTTAAACCACCTAAAAATAGAACCACTATTTTTATTCTACCTTTCTCCTCCCAGTAGGAAGTTGCTCAAGGCAGTTCTCAATGTCACAGTACAATCAACAAACAATGATGAACAGAAGCAGACACACACACACACACACGTCCAATGCAACATAACACTGGGAACCAAAGTAATCCTGTTCATAGCAGCAACCCAAAAACTACTCCACAAAAGCCAAATGAAATAGACATGTCTGATGCCACACATGCCCCTGCCAACCACAAATGATGTCAAGGGATAGGCCTTCAGATACATTGGTATTAATGGAAATCTATTTGAATTTTCAATAGGTACATTTTTAATAGGTAGCCACCCGCCCCTTGAAATGCACCTGGAAACAGAATGGAAACTAGGTTAGCTAACATAACAACAGTGTGTATAATCAAATAGAATACAAACAGAGTAGCCCAATTAATATTGCCTTCCACTGTCGGACCCTCTGCTTAGCCCAACCAGTCAAGAATGGATCCATACTTTCTGGGCATTGGGGATACGCCTGGGCTTCCACCCTCCACTCTCGGTAATCATATGTGAATGGGGAATGAAGCACTCACAGACAGTTCAGTCCACATTTGTGAGAACCCACAGCATGGTTTCTGGGTTGCAAAAAAAAAATGTACACCCCTAATATTTCCCACAAGTAGATTACATATTAAGAAGTCAAGTGAGGAGTGGCATTGACTCAAGTTTCAAAGCTACAGAAAATTCAAGAGCCTTACAAGGAAGGCAGAAGGAGGAGCACTTTTACTCTAGTTAAAAATTAAAAAAACCCAGCAACGTTTTAAAATAAAAACTGAAGCTGACAGGCAACTTCTTGGAAGAAGCATTCCTGCTTTATCTTCACATGGGGGGAATGCCTCTTCTAAGATAGTTCCTTCTGCAACGAAAGGCTCCATTGAAGCCTTTCCTTCAAGGCTTTGTTTCAATCAAATTATTTTAATCAAATACAAATTTGCGCACATTGCGTCACTAAAACTTAATTGAATGAACTGACTAAGATTTCTTTCACTGGGTGACAGTCCTCATTATTAAGTCTGCATCTTCAGTCAAGCACCATACTTGCTCTCTATACATTCTTGAAGCCCCTAATAATGTTCCCTTCCAGCAGAAGAGCAAAGCATTCCCAAACAGAGCTAAAGAAATATATATTTATCAGGAAATGGCTGACATGCCAGGGCAGCCGAGAAGACACTTGCTTATTAAAAGGAAGCTGTAAGCTCCAGGCATATACCATGAAGACAGGGAAACCCAGACACTATCAATTTTACCAACTAAGTTGTAGCAGGTGATATACCAATATATTGTATTCCAGCCTAGTGGAAGAAAAGGCTAAAGGCTGTGTGTGTAGGACTCTTTCCAAGCTGGAAGTTTACTTTTTATAATCTTAAATATATTTTTGTTTGTGTACATATGCATACAAACAGGCACAACCACCTAAGTTTGTGCTATACCAAAATGGGGCTCCCCCCCCCCAAATCAGACAACAGTTTCTTTTGCAACTTTTTTTACAAAGGACACGAAACAGCCTAACACAGACTGGACTGCTTTGTGGCTCCCAGATGCCATGAGACGCTGCGTATCTGATGGTAAAAACCAGCAGAATGGGGGAGTACTGGAGGGAGAGGGCAGAAACTGGACCGCTTGAGACTTTTAAAGTGTATTGAATCCTCAGGATGGAAATTAGAATTGGAGATAAAAGATGTTATCCTTTCCAGTGTGTGAAGTTGCCTTCTATAGAGTTGGACCAGTGGTAGATCTAAGCTCAGTATTGCCTAATCTGTCCCATAACTCTACACAAAAGAGTCAAAACTTGAGGGAATCAATTATGGGCCCTTAAGAGTATATGGATCCCCAGTCAGTGCCTGACCTGGTCAGCCCAACACCAGCACCATGCCTGCACATGACAAACTGCAATTGGTTGAGAATGCAGCTGTCAGTTTTGTACTACAGCAAAAAGACTGGGACACATGATTATGATTCTTCATCAGTTTTTTCCAGGCTCAATTCCAGGTGCTTCTTTGAAACATTAAAAGCTTTGAAACAGGGTATCCCTGCTGCCTCCTGAATGCACCTGCAGAACCTTAATATACTTCAAAGGTCCTCTCCATGATCCCCTACTATCAGACATGGCAGGTGAGCTTGAGGCTGGGAGCCTTCTCTGCAATGGCAGCCAATCCACCAAACATCCTGACGAAGAAGGTATGCTGGTTCCAAGGCCAGTGTATTTTTACTTAAATACATTTATAAGTTATTTTAAATTATGATTATATTATGTTGTACACCATTTTGAGCTTTGGATAACATGGGGTACAAATATTTTAAATAAATGCCTTAACTGTTGATGATGTTCATGTTTTGTGACTCCAATGAATTTGCAATTGAGAGTGATGTGACACAGAAGCTGCTTCTGTGGGCTGCTTACTGTCAGTCAGTGAATCCCTAGGTCTATCACTGGCTCCTTTCTCACCACCAGTGTATTTCAGGTTTTTATAGTTTAATTGCAAACCACTTTGGGAGCTTTTCCTGGCTGAAAAGAGCAGTATAAATATAAGGGAAAAAAATACTTTTCTATTATATTGCTTTGAATTATTAACCACTTTGACTACAATTCTGTTTTACAGAGGCAGAATTGGTAACAGTAAGCAACAAAAGAGTTTTACAACAAAACGCTGCATCTAACCAGTCTTGATAATGACTGACTCGTTTTCTTCTATTAAACGAGTATATAGGACAAAGCTGCTAAGCGCCGTACCTTCCGGTATAGACTTTTTGTTCAGCTGGTCCTCCAATTTTCTCTTTTCAATCTATCCCTTGCATTTACTCTTTTTCCTGTTTTCCCCCTTTCACCAGCCTCTTTTGTTTCCAGATTTCCTTTTCCTTCAGTCTCTCTTTCTATTCTGTTTTCCCCCTATCATCAATTCCTTGTTTGCCTGCATTCTCAAGCTCCCGCTTCCCTCTCTATGTGCCTCTCCAATCTTTGTGTCGATTTCTTCAGGGTAAACCTGCCATGAACCTAAGGAAGAGGCTGCTAGGCCTTGGTAGGAGTGTCTTCTCTCTTCCTTCACCCTCAATTTTTTTCTTCAGCTTCTTTTCACATTGTTGTGAGACTAGGTCCCACTGGAGGTTATGGTACAGTATTTGCTTCAGAGTAAACATGTCCAAGAAGCTTTTTGGCTGCAGAAAAGGAGTCCGAGCCTCTCATCTTCCCCTCATGTTTTCCAGCTTATTGCCCATGTCTTCGTAGAACTGTTCTGCAGTACCCTACAGGCTTTCTTCAGAGTAATTACACCCCAATCACACTCTAGAAGGTTGCAATGCTCACTTCACTTTGTTTCTAATTTTCTTGCATCTGAACTACTCGTTTTGTCTTTTTCCTTCCCCACCCAGAGTTCAAACAGATCCTGCTACTCCCACCAAACTCTTGACAGGAAATGACTGTGCTAAGCCAGGTTTAGCCTCTCTAAGAATCAACTTTCCATCTCCTTAACCTGTATATTTTTCCAGGCAGAACAGGTTTTTTGGCTCCTAAGAGGCATTTTCTTGGGAAAGTTTTGAAACTCTGAATGCCTCTATAGCAGTAGTTCCCAAGCTTTAGGTTGCGAGCCAATTTCAGGTGGACAGAGAAGCACTAGGGCAGCCATATTGAAAATATGGGAAGATGGAATGCTGGAAAGGGGGAGGGGTGTGTGGCTGTTTTGTTTGTGTTAAGGTTGTAAATAGGCTTCTTTCTGATTCACATTGCCATAGGAAAATGACATCGAAATAACCCATTTATTAATTATTATTATTATTATTATTATTTATTTATTTATTTATTTATTAATGCGGTCCCTCAAATACCCTGGGCCTGAGCCGTAAAGGGCTTTAAAGGTCAAAACCAGCACTTTGAATTTGGCCCGGAACAGAACCGGCAGCCAGTGTAGTCGCCGAAGCAATGGCTCGACAGAGTCAAACCGACGTGCCCCAGCAACCACCCGAGCAGCCGCGTTCTGTACTAGTTGTAATTTCCGGACCGTCTTCAAAGGCAGCCCCACGTAGAGCACATTGCAATAATCTAATCTAGATGTCACTAGGGCATGGGTCACTGTGGCCAGGTCCACGCAGCTCAGGTACGGTCGCAGCCACATTCTTAGGAAAGCCACAGGCTGCAATATCACAATGATGGCATTTCTGGTGGGTCCAGGACAGATTGTCCTTCTAAAAAGTGGGTCCTGGTGCTAAAAACTTTGAGAACCACTCCTCTGCAGAATTATCTATACTCACTCAGACATGAAACTCACTCAATATGTAAGCATGACTCTATGGAACTCCCTGCCACAGGAGATGGTGATGGCATCTGGCTTAGATGCCTTTAAAAGGGGACTGGACAGATTTCTGGAGGAAAAGTCCATTGTGAGCTATAGGCCATGATGTGTTGGGCAACCTCCTCTTCTATTTTGCAGAAGAGCACCTGCTTTGTGTGCAAAGGTTTCAGGTTCCCCAATACCCCCAGAGCAGAACAGATAAAAATTCCTATTCAGGCTTCCACTTAGTCCCAGAACATTGTTGCAAGCCAAGGATACACTGGAAAGCACCACTAGGCGACTGGGCATTGAACTGCACAGTACAATGTGGTTGCGCTCAAAAGCAATTTTAGACTATACACTGCAGTGTGTTTGGACCATTCCACCCGCAATCTGTTGATCACAGTAGAAATTACACACCAATCCAATTCCAAATGCTTTTGAAAAGTTGGCTGGGGGTGGATTCTTGTCCCCACCCCCAAACTCCCAGCCTAACCATCATTCGATGATTTAATTCGCTCTCTTTTAAATAAAATCACCCTAAACCGAGCAGCATTAAAATTCAATTATTCCTCTCCTGGCTGCAATCCACGGCTCTACAACTGAGGTCCAAGCATATATTTTGGTGTAGAAAATTGTCATTTACAAATAAGAACTGGCTGAAGCAGCCTTGTAACTAAAGCATTTGCAGGCCTGTCAGGGGCCTTTTGCATGCCAGCGTTTGATTTAATATTGGGCCAAGCATTTGGTGTCATATGAGAAAAGGAAAAAACAGGGAAGAAAGGGAGGGGAGGCAATTATTCTAAGTAAAAAGAAAAGTATTAGAACCATCAATTTGATATGCAATGTCTCAAGCAGGAGTGTGACTTCCTATTGGAAATGGGGAAGGAAGGTAAAAAGGAAAAGAAAAAAAGATCACTTTGCTTCAATGGCTATGGTCAAACAGATATTGGTAATGACAAGGAAATGCACAGCAACAACATCTTAATGCTTGGAAATGCATTGCGAGACATTAAATTGCTTTGGAAAGCAGCAAAAATAAAGGACAAAATTAAGTCTCGCACTGGCAATCTATGTTTTCCTGAAAAGACAGTTCAACTGCTTTGTTATATGTATTCCTCTGCGTGAAAGAATACATGTCATTTGTTGCCTTAGCAATTCTTTTCCCCCCACTGACAGGCCTAAGCAGAAGTCATCTTTCTCCTTCTGACAGAAGTCCAAGTCACTTCCACTACCCTCCATACCTCTCAGCAGGACAGTCAACCTATAAAAGCATAGGTATGATTTTTGCTGGGTAAGATCAAGGACACAGCTATCCTCAGGCAAGTATCCCAATTCCCAAAGAAGTGGAAAACCAAAAATCTTTGGAAAGCCCATAAGATCTTTTAGATTGTGAGCCCTTTTGGGACAGGGAGCCATTTAGCTTTATTATTACTATTTGCCTGTAAACCGCTTTGTGAACTTTGTGTTGAAAAGCGGTATATAAATACTAGTGATTGATTGATTGATTGATTGATTAGCAGAGAGGTTACAGCCCCCCGTTATTGCCCCACATCAATTAGTATGTAGTATGTCTCTCTTTACTACATACGTGACTCCCTATGGCACTCCAGTACATTCTGGGACAAAGAGGTTGGCCCTCTCTCATCCCAGCTCTAGACCAATGAAAACACAGCAAGCATGCTTTTCTCCTGAGATGTTCCCATTCTGTACCTTGTTAAGTCAAAGGAATACTAGCATCCAAAATTGGCATTTCTTCTGATGCTAGCTTTTATAAAGTTCTCAAACTTTAGAACACTAAACATTTGAGGCCTCAATCTTACACACACTTACCTGGGAGTAAAGCCCACTGACTACAGTGAGACATGCAAAAGATAGGGCTGAGACAAGAAAAATTGTGTATCTGAGGGCACAATCCTAACCTGGAGTTAGGCCAGCACAAAGCTCCAGCCCAGGAGTGTTGCAAATGCGCTGTAAAGCACAATCAGTGCACCATATACCTTGCTATAAAAGAGTTACCTTCCATCAAGTGAGGCCTTTCGTCCAACTAGCTCAGTATTGTCTACGCTGGCTGACAGCAGTTCTCTCTTTTCACTGAACTCTTTTCACAAAAGAGTTCCTCCCAATCCTACTATGAAATACTAAGAAAAGGGATAGAATGTGGGGCCGTCTGCCTGCAAGGTAGCTGCTCTGCACTGAACTTCAGCCTTATGGAGTCTTTTGTGCTGCCACAATCCACATTACTCCTTCCATCCACCAGCTAACACTTGAGAGCTAAACTCTCCTCTAGGCTGGCAGTTGGGCACCTGATGGAATTTCAAAGTTAAAAGTTCCATGTTGCCCCTGACAACCCACTATGTGGTGAACAATAGAATCAGACAGCTGGAAGGGGCTTGAAGTCCAAGCCCCTTGTCTGAAGGCAGGATACGGCTCCCAGGAAGAATACAAATCAAGCCTGTTAGTCATTGCATCTACTGAAGCAGGGCTACAGCAATGCAAGCCACAGCAGACTCAGGATCCCAGCCCAGTCGGGCCTAGCCCAAGATTGAAGCTGCATTCACCCTTGCTCCCAGGAGCTCAAGGAAGCAAACAGGATCCTCCCCTCTCGGCAATTTTCAGTGTCAACAGCCACCCTGTGAGACAGGTTGGACTGAGAGAATGTGACCGTGTGCTTCACAGAGAAGTATGGATTTGAACCCAAGACCTCCCAGTCAGACCTTCGAACCACTACACTATACTGGCTCTCTTAATAGTGTAGTTGGCACTGAGGTGGGTTTTTTCCCCCAAATTTGATCATAAACCATAAACTCTAATCAAAACAATGACAAGAGGAAAAAAGGACATTTTTAACTCCCCTTGGCTGGAATTTCTTCACCTCACCGGTCAGTCCTAAATTTCCCTTTGCAATGGCCAATATTAAAACATTCACACATGAGCACATGCCCTCAGCACAAGCCCCAGCCCTCAGAACACGAACAGAGCACAGCTCCGGTTGTGCGCGCTCTCCCTCTCAAAAAATATAAACAATAAGACATGACCTCAAATCTTGCTTGGATTCATTCTCAAAGCTTCTGAGTTTGCCAATATAACTGAGGGGGGTGAATATTACAGAGGGAGCCACAAGGACATTCCTGATTTTGAAGGACATGAGGCTGGTAAAGTTAGGCAGACTGGCGGCATCTCATCTCCCTTACCCATTACATTCACCTGGCCTTCTCTTCCCAGGAGTTTCAATTTGACAGGGCTTGTCTGGAGAACTAAAAAGGTGTAAAGTGCTTTAATCTGCATCACAAATTGCCAAAATTAATTTAAACTTCAGTGGAAACTAATTAGACCTAAAGCTAAAAATGTTTTTCAGAGAGCGCCTTCCCTCCATGCAGATCATAAATATACAGAGATAGATAGGTAGATGGGTATTAATGGGAGTATTCCACCTCGTTTGCCTCATCTCCACTTTTTGACATATCATTCTTGGGTGCTTGTGTCTTCTGAACAGTTTTATAAGTGATGGAGGGGAGAGAAGGGAAGAAATACACAGAGTTACATTTCATACTTCACTGTGCTTTGTGTTCAGAATATGACGCTACATCTGATTAACACACTAACGTGCCTTAAAGGGAAAGAGATCTTTTAACTGAATTCCTAGGGCTTTGCAGTAGAACAAAAAACAGAGAGAGAGAACGAGAACAATTTTAACTCCCCATGGCTGAAATTTCTTCACCTTACCAGCCAGTCCTCCATTTCCCTTTGCCATGGCCAATATTAAAAACACATACTATAAGAGCAGCCCTGCTGGATCGGAGCAAAAAGCCGAGCATTTCTGCTTCATGCAGTGGCCAACCAGAGGCCTCCAGGAAACCCATGAGGGCACGAAGCAGAGCTTGGACTGACAGAAGCAGGCAGCAGATTTGAAGGAGGACCATCAGTTCCATCTGCCCACTTGCCTCCACTGCTCCTTCTCCTCGGGACTGGAAAAGGATAAAGGAGATGGAACAGAGGATCTGGAGTTAAGATGATGGGGGAGACTTGTGTTCCTTATTTCAGTGATAAATATACCCAGAAATCTGTATATAATGTATGTCCCATCAATCCCCATTAATTGGGCACTCTGGTCCTACAGATTTACTTGTCCAGGAGAAACAAGAGTGAGACTTCCCTCGTGCCATCTGCGGTCTGTTCTCAGCTATCTGGGGCTTTCTGAAGCTATCCATGGCATCGACGGTCACCCTGAAGCTAACCATAGCTAGCCACAACCACCCTGAGGCTATCCACAGCAATCAGCTGGGCCCACAGAAGTTATTGCAAGTTTTGTGTATGGAAGCAGGATCATTAGGGTGGGGGGAGGGCCTCACTACACAAGGGGTGACTGAAATGGAACAGAGTAGGCAATGATACACCATGTGGACCAATGGTCTGATTCACTGTGGTAGCTTTGTATGTTCACAGGAACCCAATCTATGGCCATACACTCCCTCTCTTCACAATACCTTGGTGAGCTGCACAGTGTGGCAACTGGGCACTTTAAAATGCCAGGCTGCTTCCAATCATGGGACTAACTCGGGTTTCATAATGGCTCTGTCCAATCAACAAAACTGATGCAGCTAAGAGTCTAAACCTTCTACAAAGGCCGGAAAACTTCAGGAGTAAAGGGGATGGGGGCACATGGGAACAACAAACATTTAAAGCAATTTACCTCCCTGCCAAACTACTCCAGCTGATTTCTCAAAAAAAAGAAAGAAAAAGAAAACTCGAACAAATGGAAAAACTTTAACCCTTAGCCTTGATTAATTTCATCTACATAATACAGATGCTCGCAGCAATCAGCTGCTGATGAGCAAGTCTTCCCTTAATCGCCTGAGAGAAGCCGAAGTCTGTGCAACACTCCAATTGGTTTTTTTCCACAAAGATGAGCTTTTCATCTGAAGAGAGCCCAATGAGCACTCAAAAAAAGGCAATAAAAAAAACTTGGGGCCGTTTTATGATCACAGTTTCTCATAAACAAGTTCAGACAAAAATGCTCCTCTGTATCCTGGGTGTCTAGAGATGACTATGGAAAGCATGGCCAAAAAATTCATAGAAACAAGATTTTTATCCTGCTGTCCCTCATGGAAACGTATGGAGCTCTCTCTCTCTCTCTCTCTCTCTC
>JAJKFI010039237.1:0-38097 GCA_029204185.1 Lerista edwardsae | reverse complement strand
ACACACACACACACACACACACACACAAAACCTTAAGTGGTACAATTCAGCAAGAGCTTTACAATTTGATTCCAATGATCCAAGGCCATAATTTGAGAGATTTAAAAGGGTGCAACAATAATATGAGGCTAAGCTTGAATAGCATAGGAATGGGGAGAGAAATTTGCACACAACAGCACCATGGCCATGTAGCTCTCATTTTCACCAATACTTGTTACTCTGTGGTAATTACCAAGTTGCCTGCTTTCATAGGGAGAAAGAAGATCTTTAAGCTACCCTTTATTATGTCTACCAGTTCTGCAGGCAGACAGAAAGTTGACAATTTCATTGCTTTACCATTTGGGACAATACAGCAGGCAACACAAGTGTTTTGTTTTCTGGAATGATGGTGTTGGTGGTGAATGAAAATTATCCTGTCATAGCAACAAAGGATAAAGTTAAAAAGGCATCCCTTAAGGTAAGTGATCAATCAGTACGAATTAATTTAAGCCAATATCCTTGAAATTTAAATTGCACTACAACTCAAACACTGCTCAAAGGAAATGGGTCAGATTAGCCCATATGGGTCAGATTAGCCCATGCTTGGACAGGGCTCTAAAATGGTTAAGGCCTATATAAGCAGCTTGCCAAGGCTCTTTTTTACATTTACCATCAGATTTTTAAGCCTTTTCAGAGGTTCAAGTGCACCTTAATTGTTTCCAAATATTCCCCCAATTAACCACAGATGGTGTGAGAGCTTAAGTTCTTCTCCTCAATTTATCATAGCCCCCAAGATAAATAAACACAGGGCAAGCCGGGTGGAGGCGCAGGGCTTTAACCCACTCATTCCTGAATCAAAGGGCAGGGGAGTGCAGACAATTCAGCAACACTCACAAGGAAAAAGATGCATCTTGGGCACTTGAACCATTCTACCACAGTCCCAAGTTATGGTAAGCTTTAAGTATCCACAATGGCAAAGCTAAAATAATAGTTTCACCCTTTTCTCCTTTTGGCTTCTGTTTTATAAACAAAAGGAAGGAACACAGACACCCGGAGGTTCCCCCTTGACAATCCTCTCTCTATATAAAAGAGAACATGTGTGTGTGTGTGTGTGTGTGTACACATTTGTGTGTACGTATGTTCCGCACAGGCTCCGCAACGCCTGGACCAATTGACACCGAACCTGGCACGCATACACCTTGCGGACTGGCGACAAACACGGGGGGGGTCAAACCCCCCTAGGATCCCAGGGGGTGGGGGTGAAACATAAACATGATCGCAAACGGCCGACATCGGTGTCAAATCCATCGTTTCCAGGGTCGCCGAGACGAGCGGCGACGCCCCTGATATCGTTTGACTCCGGGTTTGGGGCCCCCTCGGCGTGGGGGGGGGGGCAAGAAGGGGTGCAAAACAAACCGTCCACCATGCCCTCCTGGAACCCCTGGAGCGATTGACACCAAACTCAGCATGCGTGTGCCTTGTGGTCTGGCGACAAATACTGTGGTCTAGCCCTCGGGGTTGGGGGTGGGCAGGGGGCCCCATGTGAAAATGGTCAAAAACGGCCGAAATTGGCGTCAAATCCGCAGTTTCCAGGGTCACCGAGACGAACGGCGACGCTTCCGACACTGGTGAAGTCCGGGTTCAGCCCCCCCCTTGGCATGGGGGGCAAGAAGGGGTGTGAAACAAAACGTCCGCCATGCCCTGCTGGAACGCCTGGACCGATTAGCACCAAACTCGGCATGCGCAAGCCTTGCAGCCTGGCCACAAACACTGCGAGGGTCAGGCCCCACATGAAAATGGTCGAAAACAGCCAAAATCGGCGTCGAATCTGTAGTTTCCGGGGTCGCCGAGATGAGCGGCGATGCTCCTGATGCCATTGGAGTCCGGGTTTGGCCCCCCCTCGGTGTGGGGGGCAAGAAGGGATGCAAAACAAAACATTCGCTATGCCCTGCTGGAACGCCTTGAGCGACACGCACCAAACTCGGCACGTACATGCCTTGCAGCCTGGTGACGAACACTGTGGTGGTCAGGCCCCCTCAGCGCCCCTGGGGGTGGGGGTGGACGGGGAGCCCCACGTGAAAACGGCTGAAATCAGCATCGAATCCGTAGTTTCTGGGGTCGCCAGGATGAGCGGCGACACTCCCAATGCCGTTTGAGTCCCAGTTCGACCCCCCCTCAGCATGGGGGGGGCCAGAGGGGTGCAAAACAAAATGTCCACACTGATCCGCTGGAACACCTGGAGCAATTGCCACCAAACTCACCACGCATACACGTTACGGCCTGGCGACAAACACTGTGGGAGCACACACCCCCGTCGACCCCAGGGGTGGGGGTACGCAGGGGGCCCCACGTGAAAATTGTCAAAATCCACACTTTTCGGGATCGCTAAGCTGATTGGTGACAGTCCCGATGACATTTCTTTCCCAGGCAACGCCGGGTACCAAAAAGCTAGTATCCTATAAAAGACATAAAGACAATCCTCTTTACTAGGTTGACCCTCTTATTTTCAGGGGATTGCATTTTGCCAGCTGACTAAACACCCAACAGACCAGCTACCTTCAAAAATAATATTAATATAAAATATTATAATAATATCGTATACATAATAGATAAAAAGGTAAAGGTTTCCACATGACCGAATGGTCTAGTCGTGACCAACTGTAGGGGACAGTGCTCAACTTCATTTCTAAGCCTGTAGAGCTGGCTTTTTTCTGAGGACAAGCTTCCGTGGTCATGTGGCCAGCATGACTGTACGCCGTAGTGCACAGAACGCTGTTACCTTCCCACCGAAGTGGTCCCTATTTATCTACTTGCATTTTTTGGTGCTTTCGAACTGCTAGGTTGGCAGGAGCTGGGACAAGCAACGGGAGCTCACTCCGTCACACAGTCTTGAACTCCCATCCTTCTGGTCAGAAAGCTCAGCAGCAGCAGCTTAACCCACTGCGCCACCACGTCCCTACATATAATAGATTCACGGGACTAAAACAGAGGCAGAGCTTTCCTCCAGTAGAGGGCACACTATTAGCAATGCTAGAGAGGGCTTTGAAGGTCTTCTGAAAAATAAAAGTTCATTTTTTGCAAGTAGTGGCAGGTTGGAGATCCAAACAAAGTTAGTAGTCTCTATATACTGCATAGGCAGCTGGGGTAACAGATTTTCTTTGCAAATGCCTCAGAAACGTTAGACCATGTTAACCACATTAAAATGTCAGTATTGGTTTAACATCAGCAAAGAAGGAACAACTCAATTCTAACTGCCAGCAAATCAGCAGCCTGCAGGAAGACCGTATGACAGGAGCAGCCCTGATTTCACCACTCAGATGCTATCTACTCCAGGACTGGTCTGGGGGTGGCAGTGATGGTGAGTGTGCTTCCAGGAAAGGTTTGCTCCTTGCCTTGCTGCACCAGTGGGGTATCTCACTCCACTAGCATAGCCCTCCAGAGTAGACATCGGGCATAATGGAAATAAAAAAGTTGCTTTATTTGAAGACAGTGGGGAAAACAACTGACATGCAAGTTTCAGCCCCAGCTGAGACTGAGAGCAACTTGATTCAAACGTATGTAAGATGTCTTGAGGGTGTCATGGCGTACCCACAGGGGTGCCAGGAGGGTTATCCTCGGTGGCCCTTCCTACCTGTATCCCAGGGCACTGCCATACTGGAGCTCACAAAATCTTGCAAGATTTGGCCACCACCTTCTTGATCTAATGAGATTTCACAAGATTCAAGATGGAAGCACCTGGCTGTGGGGGTATTGTGACTTAATTCTGCTCTGCCCTCAACTTATCCATGAGATAGCATAAGTATATACAGTACTTATCTTGCAGAGTTATTGTAACAACTACATCAAGGAAATACATGTAAAGTACTTTGTACTCTCAGAAAAGCTACACAAATGTTATTTCATATTATTATAAACATGGGGAGAAACACAGTTTGAAACTTTAGAATCCCCAGCATGGCCACCTTCCCCAGTTGGCAGAATTTCTTCCCCATTTCTCCTTCACTCACATTCACTGTGTGCAGGGGTGGGGGCCACTTCCCAATAGAACTCCTGTTTTCTCCTATTCCTTTCTTACAATGGCACAGGTCAGATTGGGGAGAGGTCACAGCGCAGGAAAACAGGGTATTCTTAAACTAACATTTAAACACCACATCCAAAACATCAGGAAGACAAATTTCCAGTAGAAGTGTTACTGGTGTGATAGACGATCCTCTTGGCAGCCTCTGTTTTCAGATTTCAGGGAGAAATAGAAAGGTTAATTCTACTCTCTGGCAATTACAAGGGCAGAGAGCGCACAAGCACAGGAGAAAATTTCGAACATTAACAGGAGCGAAAGGAATATATCGCCTCTCACCACTGCTGATATATTTAAGATTAAGGCAATCGGAATGGTTTCATTAACTGCTGGAAACAAAAACAAGTGCCTCCTAATAATAGCTCAGCCTTGGGAAAGGTAGATGGGGATGAATGAAAACAGCACCTAAGAAAAAATCAATATGGACCTTATGCCCCACCCCCACCCCACCCCGCCCCATGCTTCTTGTGAAATTTCCTTTGTGGAGAGACCACCAGCATCTTGGGGAATGCACGACCTTCGGCATGAATGTCACAAGGTCATACTGGGGTATGAATGCTCTTCCTCAGAGAGGAGCAACTCAGCTGACAATGTCTCAGGCATGACCGATAGTCAGGAACTCACAGCATCAAAAGACAAGGTCAAATTCCAGAGTGTCAAAAACAAACCAAAATAAAAAGAACTGTCCGGTTGCGTTGCTTCGCTTTGCTTCCACAAAAGCTGAAGAGCTCTTTTCCTTTGAAACACTCAACTACTCGGGAGCCAGCCAAGCTAGAGGGGCCAGTGGAGA
Organism: Lerista edwardsae; assembly: GCA_029204185.1. NCBI lineage: Eukaryota > Metazoa > Chordata > Lepidosauria > Squamata > Scincidae > Lerista > Lerista edwardsae. The sequence goes on along the minus strand of JAJKFI010039237.1, from coordinate 33,253 downwards.
CCCATTGGAGTAAACGAATCCAGATTTTATGAACTGCTGGCAGTCAAACACTCCCACAGTACGGCCTATTATTAGCTCACTTGCATGACACGGAGGAGGGTTGCTTAAACTGCTGAAAGAAATAAATGGGGAAATCTAGTGCCGGAGTCAAGAGAGATCTGCCAAGAGCACACAGCAGTAATCAATAATAAGATGCAAAGAGAATTTAGGAGCAAATACACAGACTCAACCATTGTCCCCTCTGGTTAAAACGAAAATATTTCAAGTAATTGGCTAAGAAGTGGAAAGGGATAGCTTTCCATACCACTACACACATTTTTTACTCAGAGCGCAATCCTAACCTGGAGTTAGGCCAGCAAAGTTTGGCCAACATGAGGGCCACCATAAAGTATGCTTGGACCACTCTCGGAGACAGAGAGGCCAACACAGAGACATGTACCATCCTCCCTGACTCCGAGAGTGGCCCAAACACACTTTATGGTGGCCCTTGCGCAGGCGAAACTTTGCTGTCCTAACTGTGCCAGCCTAACTAAAGGTTAAGATTGTACTCTCATATATATATATGGAAGTATCACAATCCATGATCCAGCCATATACAAGAAAAGGTAAAAAATCATTCAAGCTATATGCATATACAAAAGCTTGGAACCAAGGAGTGGCAGAAGGAAAACATGAATTCGTGTTCTGTGAACCTTTGCACAAGGGCTAGTGGAAAACTTCCCGCAATGCCTTCACAGTGTATCGGGGTTGGATTACAGCAGTGATTACCTGCTTGCTGAGAGCTAGAACTCACTTCAAACCCCGACTTGCAATATAGGACCAACCTACAATAGTCCAGCATGTGAAAGGAGTAGGCAAGCAAGCCATCAGGTTTCTTGTTCTTATTCCGTCTGGTGGCAACCAATACCCTAGCTCCTGTTCTATCCAAGGAGACCATTTAGCATAACAGTGTACTCCACCCACTAAAGATAATAAAGGATTGTAATAGTTCTCTCTTTGCAAATGGTGAGTGGGAAATTTCAAAAGCTGTTTTCTATGGAGATGGACAGTGGCCCATTTGGCTCAAGCCTGTCTATGCTGGCAGGCAACAATTCTCCAGGGTTTCAAGTGGGGGCCTTTCTAAGCCCTCTCCGAAGTTGTCAGGGACTGAGCCCGAGACCTTCTGCTGCTAAAAAGTTTTGAGAAAAATCTTGTATAATCTCCCACACAAAAGTCTGCACAAACTGTGTCCAGATTTGGAGTGCTTTTCTTAGGCAACACTCTTTCACCAAGTGGAAAATGGCCCTTTCATAAGCAGAATCAACTCTCTCCTACCAGAAGAGAACCTTTGGATTCTACCCTATACACAAATCATCATACCAGGCAAAATTGGTTCCCATTTGTCAGACGTGGCAGTGGATACATTACACAAATGTCAGACTCAGAATAGTTGGGATGGTGGATCAGGCATAATGGTGAGAAGCATTTGAATGGATACGTTACACAAATGTCACACTCAGAATAGTTGGGATGGTGGATCAGGCATAATGGTGAGAAGCATTTGAATGCTTCAGTGTATCAGAACAAATGATCTGATACAGTCTGCTAGGGAAGACTGACGCAAGTACACAAAAAGCTGCCTTACACCGAGTTGGCGAGGACTAGTCCACCTAGCTCAGGATTGTTACACTGACTGGCAGCTGTTTTTCCAGCCCTATCTGCAGATCTCAACAATTGATGCTAGGACTTTTTGTATATAAAACATTCATTCTGCCACTGAACCACGGGCCACACCATTATGAAACTGTCTTATTCTGAGCCAGACCACTGCACCGACTAGCTCAGGATTGACCACACTGACTGGCAGCAGCTCTACAGGGTTTCAGACAAAAGGCTTTTTCCAAGGCCTTTGTTGCTGCTAGGGACTGAATTTTCAAGATCCTTTGTATGCAAGGTAGGTGCCCCACTTTCAGAGCCAGGCCCTTCCTCAATGCTTCAACTGCAGCCAAGTGGCTCAGAAATGCATCAAAGCAGTTGACCAAAACAAAAAGTTCCTGCTGACCATCAGCAGCACAGTTATTTTCCTCGAGGCAGTACAAACAGAGCGGCTTTGCGTAGTGCCAGGAAGTCAGCATCCACAGTCTTCAAGTCAAGTCTTTCCACTCCAAGATATTCCCAAGAAAATCTCACGTAGAACTCCCCTTGATTGGATATTCAGGAGCAGAAAACGAGGGAAACAAGAGGCAAAGCTCAGCAGTAGCAACAGCAGCCATGCTGAAACAATGAATCAGGAACATCAACACAGGAAGGAAAGTTAAAGGTTTCCCCATGACCGAATGGTCTAGTCATGACCGACTATAGGGGGCGGGGCTCATCTCCATTTCTAAGTCAAAGAGCCAGCGTTTGTCCAAGGACAAGCTTCCATGGTCAAGCTTCCAAGGCGCATGGAACACCATTACCTTCCCACCGAAGTGGTACCTATTTATCTACTTGTATTATTATGTGCTTTCGAATTGCTGGATTGGCAGGAGCTGGGACAAGCAACTAACTCTGTGCTCACTCGGTTGCACCGTCTTGAACTGCCAACTTTCCGGTCAACAAGCTCGCAGCTCAATGGTTTAACCCGCTGCGCCACCATGTCCCTCTACACAGGAAGTAGGAAGGGGCTATTAAAGTACATTTCAACAGGATGCAGTTTCTCCAAAGGGTATAACCATTAGGACCCAGCAACTGCTTCGTCAGCTTTTTTCCTCTTGAATGTCAATTGCCTTGCTATCAGCACACCCCACTATTGTGCTTTATGGCAATTTTTCAGCAGTTACCTCCAGTGGAACGGCCCGCATTCTGAAACTGAGTTTCAGAGCATTCCCAGCTTTATTTTAGTGAGGGCAGACAATGGTCAAATGTAATGAAGAATCCGAGAGGAGGAGAAGAGCAGCACTTTGCATGTCAAATACAGGCTCCCCTACCAGCTCCTTTATACAACCACTTGCTGTCAACAATTCCATTGCCAGAGGTGCAAGTGATCTTTGCAACCAAGGCAGGACCCTTTCCCCCCCCCCACATCAATACAGGCTCAGGCTTTGCTCACTTTTCAGAATCAATGAAAAAAAATTGAGAAATCCTACCATGTTCATAAAAACAAAAGCCTGTCACCTTCCAAGCACACCCACACCCCTCTGTGCACAGCAGCTAAACATCCTTCCCCTTGCAAAGAGCTACTTCACCTAGTAAACAATGCTGCTATAAATATACCCAATACACATTTTGGCACTTCCACAAGTTCAAGTTTGCATTATCATCAACTATCTCCTGGGAGTGTCAGGCCTCAGAAATGACCAGCTGGCATACTGCCGTGATTGCCCCTTCAGGAGAAGTATGTAATAAAACCTGAAAGCTGTAGGATGAACTTCGCACAGACTTGTCCTCTTGGTTTATTCATCAGAAATAATTATCGGTAACAGACATGCAGAGCAGCCCATTCTTTATGAGGGGCATTAACATTTAAGCAGGGCCAATAACGATAACACTGCAGGCCAAAGAGGAGGATCCACAGGCTTCCCAATTAAGCTGCATATGATTGAGACACACGTTGCCGAGAAAAGCATAAAGCACATTCACATTCTCCACAGGAGCAGCCCCCAAATTATCCCCATGGAAAGAAGCCAGCCCAAAGAGTTTGCATTAAGAGACAGAGCTACGGATCAGGAAGCCTCAGATTCAAATGTCAGTCATCCATGTAACTCACTGGTCAGGCTTCAGAAACCCCTTGGCTGCAGCCCACCATTTTTAAAACAGCACTGGCCAGCCTTACAAGGTTGTAGTAAGCATAGCTAAGGTAATCTGGAACACGCAGCTGTGTTACAAGTGTAATACTCCTAACTGTGGGATTGCACAGTGCAAAAAAAGTACACAGATTTTATCTTGATGGTCCTTAGGACAACCCTGTAAGGGAAGGAAGCTTTTTATCCCATGTTTATTGCAGCAAGGGAAGAACAGCTTGCCAGAGGCCATCTAGTGAGTTCAGGTGAGATTTGAACCAAGGAAATTCCAATTCATAGCTTGGTCTCTTTGCTGCTACACAACACAAATGCTTCAAGGAGTTACATTATACAAAGCTGCCTTATTATATGCTGAGTCAGAGTGCTGGTCCATGGAACTCAGTATTATCACCATGGACTAACAGCAGCTCCACAAAATTTCAGACAGAAAATTATCTCAGCCCTACCCAGATAGGCAGGGAATTGAATTTGAGACATTCTACATGCAAAGCAGAGGCACTTCCACAGAGCTACAGTCCTCCTCCTCCCTAGCCCTCCCCCCTTTCTGGGCTACTTTATGGGACGGTATCATCACAAAATCAAGTTTGAAAACCAGTCTTCAACTTCATAAAGTCTGGTGGACTAGAAAAGAAGAGGAAGCCACCAGCAGCCAGAATAGTGAGGAACATGAATTATGGTCCAGGTGGTGGTGGCGGCAAAGACATTCCCAGAACACACCTTTATTCCAACTGCAGGAAAAGGGTAAGAAGGAGTCACCTCATCCTGCCACCTCTAGTATCTAAGTCTGTACTGTGTCCTTTAGACATCATAGGATATGCGATTACATAAGACCCCCGCTGTTAGGGCTAGCTTCCATTCCCAGGAAGGTATGCATTCCTGGGACAGTAGCTTGGGTTCTCCTCTGGACCTTCACTTAGGTTGGATACTTCAAATTCCCACCTTCCAAAAAGCTGAAGGAAGGATTGTCCCCCTCTCCTTCCCTCCCACTCACTGCAGTCAGTCTTTTAGCTAAACACTGTCCTTGCTGCAACTTCTAAAAAGTCCAAGCTGGGTTGGGATAGCAGAGCTTGAGTACCTCCAGCCCAGCTTACTTCTGGGTATGTTGGTTGCTCAGCCAAGTTGCTGGAAAGCCATACATCAATGTATCGACCATCGCTGGACAACACACCATCAAAAATAGATTCTTAACAATTTGGGGGGAACTTGATGGTGATGATTTTGCCTGTGTTCTCTCTCTGGAGCAGTCAGCAAATGAGTGAAAAGTGTTGAAGACACAGCGAAAAGGTCAAGTGTGGAGAGGCAGTGGCCTCACGAAGCCTCCCCTTGCAAGCACCTATTTTCAAGCTGAAAACATTCTAAAAATAACTTTCATACAAGCCATAAAAATGTTATGTAAGAGCCCCATAAACATACAAACTGAGCAAATAGACCTAGACACAACAGAGGTATGTGCATATTCTACTTCACGATATCTTCCATTAAGCTCCTCCTCCTATGGATGATTATAGAGAAGGGTCCAGGCTGGAGGGGGGGGGGAGGGATTGTGAGGGACCAGAAGGAAATTTAATCAAGACTGGCCCAGGGCCTGTGGTTCTCCCTCCATGATACCATACAATGCAGAATGCTGTCACCAGCTCTTTGGATCAATATCTATTTATGGACTGAGAAATTACATGTATGGTGACCTCGCCATTAGTGACACATTCTTCAGCCGCATCTGAGTCACCCAAGACCCATAAACAAATTTCCAAAAATAGGTCCTGTTTACTAGAGTTAAAATCCAGACAATTGTGCAAAATGCCTGCATTAAACACAAAACGAAACAAACCCCAAAAGCGAAGAATTACTAGGCTGCAGAATGGACACCAAATTTCTATTTCTATCGCAGCTTCCATGAAACGTACATCTAACAAAAACATTTCTTCCCCCCTGGAGTTGTTAAAGAGAGTTGCGCGTGTTCTTTATAACCATTACCAACATCACAAAACACTCTCCTGTCCAAAAGGATGGTTCCCAGAGCGTCCTTTTGCAATTCACAGGTTGCAAAAATATACACACACATAAGCATGGGTCAGAAGAATCATTCACAGGAGGAGCTGGAAGTAATTGCTTAGAAAGTGGTGTTAAACAAAAGGGTTGAAACCACAGAATTGCTGAGGAGGGAACATTAAAACTGTCAGCATGGATGAAAGACATTCACCAGTGGTTACTGTCAGGAAATGAGCTACTGGCCTACAGATGTCTTAAAGGGTACTTGGCTAATGGGATCAACATTACTGCTTTTTGATATAAATTATATCTTGGAAGCCAACAACCAAACAGCAGCAGCAAAAAACCAGAGCAATGGAACAAGTTCAAACTTCTTTTTATTGTAATAGTCTCCAGTTGAGCATAATCACCCAAGCTACAAGTGATAAGATTGCCAAAACTAAGCAAACATCTGTGAGATGAATTCATCTCCGAGGGGAAGCCAACAGCTTGTTATCATTAAGGAGACAATGCTCTCTATGTTGGAGCTGCAGGCCGCCTTGTTACGGTTTTTGGAGAGGCAATTGCACCAGATGGGGGCAGCTATCTTCAGATGGACAACAGGCACCTGCTGTGGTGGGTAGAGGACTTAACGTGTTTGCTGCTCTCAGTCTGCAGCTTGTTCCAAGCAGCAAATGGCAACATCTGACCTTCAGCATAATTGGGCACAAATGAGGGCTTTCATGAAAATGTGGAAATTCACTATGAACCTTCAAGAGGAAACACTCAACTAATACTTCCTTATTTAAAAAAATAGAGCCCTATTGGACCAGACAATAATGGTGATATAATATGGGTGACCATCCCATAGTGGTCAAACAGATGCCTCAAAAGGAATCCCATGAGCAGGGTATGATAGCACTACCCCTCCTCTCCTGTTCCATGATTAAAAGCATGGAGACAGAGGTTTAAACAAAGTGTTTCAAAGGAAAGTGTTTCAAGGAAAACCCTGGGAAGGTTTGCTAGTTTGACTGAGGGAAGCTGGACGAGTTTGTACCAAGTCTATAGCTTTTAATCAAACAAATGGTTACAAAAACAGCCAGTGAGAGGCAGCATCCTGGGAGAGACCTTCTCTCTTCACTTTTACACAGGAAGGAATGCCTCCTCTAAGACAAGAGGCATTACATTTACAGCAAAATCTTGTGATAGCACAGTCCCTCAGGGCAGGGACTTCTGTGCTCAAGATATTCTATAATGTAAATTCTATATATACTGATGGTGTTACAGAAATAGCACCCAGCACTCTGAGATGTGCAGAACTAGATAAGCCCCACCCAGACACATTGTACATGTCTTGCTGACATTCTTGGAAATAGGACTGTACCATTGGAGTAAAGCACCCACTTGTCATGCAGAAGGTCCCGAGTTCAATCTCTAATAGCATCTGCAGGTAGGGTCAAGAAAGACCCAACCTGAACCCCTGCAGGGTTGCTGCCAGTCAGTATTGATGATACTGAGCTATATAGGCAGATGATATATATGGCAGCTTCAGGTGGTTAGGCAAATTATTTTTCAAAAGAGTTTTAGTGTTTACCTCTGGCAGGGATACAACCCCATCACAGCTTTATCTCTTCCCAAGATCAAGGAGCTTACAATATCTATTTGGAAATAAACTTCATGTTCAACACACAAATCTTGATCTTCAAAGAGCTAGGCCAGTTTTGAAATCAAAGCCCTGCTACCGGGAATAACATTTTTACCAGCTCTGCATTATTGCTTCACCTGTAGAACTTTCTTTCCAAGCAAAGAAGGGAAAGGTAGCTTACAGATTGGGAGGCAGGCAATGTGACATCGCTGAAAAAAACAAGAGGGAAGGGACATTCGTTCCTGAAGAATCCTCTGGTACACATATTATCTCTGGTGAGTAATCTGAAGATGCTGACACAGTCCTATTCAAATATACTCGTATCTATGATCATATGAAGCAGCTTCTTATCAAGCCAGACCATTGGTTCATCTAGATCAGCACTGCTGACACTAGCTTGCAGTAGTTTTTCAGGCACAAATTTTTCTCTGCCCCACCTAGCGATGATGCCCGAGGATAAAAATTGGGAGATTCCGCATGTAAAGCAAGGGATGAGCTACAACGCCATCTCATAAGCAGAAGCTTTAATGCCACACAAATGTTTTTGTGACACAGCTTGCCATCTAGATTGCTGAAAACAAGCCAGCATGTCAACAGACAACCACCCCCAGGTGATGGGATGGGCGGCGAGCAGCTCAGAGGCAGCAAAACACCAGGCGAGTTTTCCTTCTATAATCTTGCTCTCATAAGGGCAATCCTGCTCTACATGTTTAAATGCTACCATGGAGAACAGTTACTCCCAAGCTGTCTTACAGTCAAATCAACAGATGCAAGCCATCACTGCTATAAGGAACTCTAGGTTTAGAGGGAATATGCAGAGGCAGATCTACAGGGAGGGCAAAGCTCTAAGTGTTGCAACAAGCCTTACCTTGTCATGTAAATCCCTCCTCTCCCTTGCTGCTGTAGCCAGTAAGCAACGCCAAGATGTTGCTTTTCCCTGTGAGGATTGGCTAAAACGGTGCAGGAGAGGAGTGATTTCCATTCCAAGGTAAGGCTTCTTGCAAAACTTAGAGCTTTGCCCTCTTTTAGATCTGCCTCTGGGAATATGCCACTGAATTCCAGATATTGGGAGCTACAGTGAGAGAGAACTTCCCAGAAGGATTGCGCGGGGGGGGGGGGGGAGATACAGTGACAAACAAAAAACTGAACTAGATGGATCCTTGATCTGACCCAGCTCTTCATATATTCTTAGGAATGGAACCTCTGTGCCAAGAGGCAGTATTGCTCTGCTTATCAGAAGCACACCACTCCTCTGGTATACTTATTTATGTTTTGTGTGCCCTACACGATTGTAGTAATCACTACAATCACTCTATAAGGTAGGCCCTTACCACTACTCCATATTGCAAGTGAAGCTGAGACAACAGTAACTTGCCTAAGTCAACCTCTTGAGTCTGTAGTTGTGGTAAGACTAAAACCAGGAAGATAATGACTCATATCTCACTCACCCTCCAACTCAAAACATTTTTAGCATTAATGAAGAAGGGTTAAGTATTAACAGCACTTAGGAAAATGCTATGTATATTATGGGTGCAATCCTAACCAACTTTCCAGCACTGGAGTAAGGGCAATGCATCTCTGAGGTAAGGGAACAAACATTCCCTTACCTTGAGGAGGCCTCCATGACTACTACTCCACTGAAGGCTGCAGCACATGCCCCACTGCGCAGCTATGTCAGGGCTGGAAAGGGATTGCGCCCTAGGTTAATTATATATAATTCAGAAGCATTCTGGGGGGGGGGTGTGTGAAGGGGCACAAATGCCCTGGGCTCTGGGATTGAAAAATAGCCTCCCCCCCCCAGGGCACCCTCATCCATCCTACCTCTGCACCGGGCTGCCTGGCTGGCACTGAAGTGATCGAAAGCTCCCCGGTAGCAGTGGCATCAACGGCAGGAGACAGGAGAGATGGGTGGGCAGCCTCATCTTCACTCTGTTGCCAGCGCTTGGCCCCTTGTCTACCATTGGCACCAACGGTCTCCCCTCACTGAGTCATGGTCCAGCCATGGCCCCAAATGATGCGCAGCTGAGATGGGCGGGTGGAAGAGTGTTGCACCCTCGCTGCCTGGTCCTTCCAAAACCATCCAGCCCACCTTCCGCACCAGGCTGCGATCCACGCTAAGTTGTGGCGCCAAGGCAGGATATGGGCGGGGAGCAGCTTGAGCGCGGCTCTGGGATGGCCCAATACTGTGGCCTCGCCCCTGCCTGCCTCTCAGAGTGTTTAGCAAGGAGTAGAGGGGAGAAGTGCAGGCTTATCTCCTGCATCATTAATTGCTAATTAGCGCAAATAACTCCAGGAAAGGTCACAAGCATTTGGTATACTCTGACAAGATCACGTGCATCCCAGACTTGTTTCAGATTAAGAGCCAGCTAATCCACCTTCTGTTTAGATTACCTAAATTGATTTTCTACCTGAGCTACTTTGCCCTTGTCCCCATTTCAGGTGATTGATTTTTATGGGTACAGAATCACATTTTTTAAAATGTATATAATTATACATTTATTTCTCTTATACAATTAGGATAGGTAGACATTTGCCTCTTCAAAATTAGAAAACTAACTGGCATTTCAAAACATGCATATGTATGCTTTAACATACATTCAGTGTGAAAATTGCATCTTTTGCTAAATATTCTTCCAGCACTTTGTTAATCATTTAAGCAAGAGTGTGAGTGTTGACCAAAGCTATGGCTACGTATGCAACTTTGCCCACCAAGCAAACTCAGACTCCATATCTGCCAACAGATTTCATTTTAACTTATAAAACCAAGTAGTAATAAAAATGCCAAAAGAACTAAGCCAGTGGTTAGGAAGAGCTTATTTCAATCAACAGAAATCAGGAGCCCTTACCACAATTATGAATGAATTCCAACACAGCAGCCTGAATTTACTTTATTTTTTCACCAAGTGTATTGAAATATTGTGTTACATGGCAAATGCCACTATTTTCCTCCATGCATTGATATCAGTTCCCTCAGCCAAAAATCAGTGCCCTGACAGAGTCTGTCCCAAAGGATAATAAAAGGGATAACGGCTTGCATCATAGGGCAAGCATTGGCAGGCTCTGGTCATCTCGGTTTCTGTTGTCTTGTCTGACATCTGTGGAGGAAAACTCAACAATCTGGACAGAACCAACAACATAGCTGGGCATGATTTTGCTCCTACAAACTCCCATGAGGCAGTTGCCATGACATTTTGAAAGTGTCTTAACATAAGACAAGAGACCTTAAAAGGTACAACACATATACAAAGAGAGAAATGAAATTTTGGGGAGTCCAGCTGCTTCTCCAAAATGGGCTGATGCACAACATCCTTGGGCCGCCAAAAGAGGAGATAATGCGAGCAATTGCCTAAAAGCTCTCCAGTCACAGACAATAGCATTGACTGTATACATAAAAGGCACTTGAACAGGCCATAAGTGACCGATTTACAGCCATTTGCTTGCATGGAGGAAAAAGTGCCATTATACCCATTTCCTGCAATACAGGCTTTTTTCTTCCACTCTTTGTAGCCAAGGAACATTTATCTCTCACAGATATTTTTTTTCCCCAAAAATGCTCACTGCTCTTCTGGGTATTCCGACCTGAAGCGGTTTGCTTAAAAAAAAAGTAGTAATGAACACTTTACTTAGGATGTTGAAACATTTTGGAAGATGACAACTAGAAAGAGGGCTGAGGAACCTGCTTCAAGTGCCATATTGGTCAAGGTGAAGAGTTGGCGGGGGTATCCTACACCAACTGCCTGCTCTAACTACCTGCCTATCCACTTCTCAATTTCTACCCTTCTATGGTGAGCAAGAAATGGGGGAGGGGGCGACGAAGAAGAAATGGGGGAGCTTGTTCCTCCTCCTCCCCCAGCACCACTGCTGAGGAATATGGCAGCAATCCTAAAGGGAGAGGTAGAAGTGGCTGCCTCCTCCCTGCTTGTTCAGTTTTGAAGACATGGTAAACCGAGGAGAGGGAAACAAGGAGTTTGGAGGGCAGAAGGTGCACCAAAAACACAAATGCAGGTGGCCAATTTTGGTACTATCACAGGCCAAGCCTAGTGACGACAGTGCATTATAGTATCATCCCATGTTCTCCATTACCTGAGAAGACTCTTCCTTCCAATGTCACTCAAGAAAAGCTTTCAGTGGCCCCTAAGAATGCCATCTCATGTTTTAATCTTCAGGTAAGGAAGGAGTACTGGCAGGGCAAAGTATTGATTCATGGATCTTAATCTGCATCCTCCTGAACATGGGGGAAGAAGCCTCTTGTCTGCCTCTGACCAGACAAAGTACAACAGTGTTTCCCAACTGTCACGACCCCCTAGGGCAGCAGGAAACACTGCATTCCCCCTTAAGGGGAACAATCTGTGGGTGAAGGCAGGATGGAGGTGACAACACTTCCAGGTTTGCGCTGCTGCTACCCCGCTTCTAGCTATTGCCATCCTTACCTGGAGCACCAAGCAATGCCAGCAGGTCAGATCTCATTTAGCCAATAGACTTTCAAAACAGTTGCTGTTCAAAGGCAAAATGGACAATTTATGCTTCCTGCCTAAACATGTCAACTGAATAGAGACAGATGAATAACAACAATAAAATGCAATACAAGTTATTGCTGTAGCCAGCTCTGTTCGCAACAGCTTTTGTAGGCAATGTGGAGATTAACAAACAGCTTTGCTAAATAAGAAAAAAAGCCAGTTTGTTTTCTGTATTGCATATTAAAATCTTGGGGGATGGAGGTTCTGGTTATTACCTATTCAAATTATGAAGTCCAAACCTTCCCTTCAATTATATTTTGAATACAATTTACAAATATAGTACCTCAAAACTTGGCACAGAAAATTGTGACTAAGTCAAAACCTAAAAACGATTTCTGAATAGAGAAGCATTTTTTAAATGTTGCCATGTACCCTAGTGACAGTAAAAACATCTACATTCCAATGAGTAGCAGAGGAAACCTAGCATTCCAGCTATGTGCCTGGACTAGGGTAAAAATACTTCACTGCTATGAAGATCCCAGCTCTCCTAACCCATCCTGATGTCAGACTGAAGCCAAAGTGAGGGTGCACTTTCCAACAACCTGCCCCTACTCGAAATGAAGCCATAGAGGCAATACCTTCATTCCTCATGCTAACAATCCTATTGACATTTTTGGAGGCCCTGGGGAGGGGGTACAGAATAAACCTTTGGACTGTTTAAAATGTTATTGGATCATTCTTGTTCACACCCAGGCATACAGTACATGCCAAGTGACGCAGAGATCTATCTGGCTGGCTTCATCGCTGTCAAGAGGCCTGAAGGAAGCAACTTCTGGTGTGACTCTTCTCATGTTCTTTTGGGACATTCCTCAACCCCCAGGGTCTTGTAGATTGCGGAACACATTTTTAAAAGTCACGCACATGCCCACCTACTTTCTGGGTTAAACAGGCCACTGCTGGCTGCTTGCTTTTCCATTCCAATGTGTGATGTATTAAAAGTATTAACAGGGAAGTACATCTTATTTTCTTTGGAGCCTACAGGATACTTGGCATGTGCTATACTGTCCTTGTAATATAAAACCCCGGCACACCTAAAGCAACAGTGGGGATTTAATTGGTACTCTTTGCCCCTTATCTGTTTAGATTCAGGACAGCGAGTTCTTTCCCAACCCCTCTAGGAACAAGTTAATAGCTCCTCCTCCTAAAAACAGTTGTTTACTTTTGCAGGCACCCCTTGCCCAGGTGCTTCAGCGGGATATCAAATAATGCCCATCACAGGCTCTGAAGAACATGTGTGGCTATCACATGCTGCCGCTGTGAAGGGGTATGGCACTAGAGTCAGGTCCCAAAGCAACTTTTAGCCAGTTTGGCATAGACAAAAGCAGGTTTAACCCTTTATTATTGGCTCAAAAAACTCCGTGAAAGGAAATCTTCATCAGTACTCTCAAATACATGGGCCAAGATAGAAGACAATTCCTTCATTCCTCTGGAATGAGCAAAAACAGCACGAGATGGAGATTCTGGAGGACAGTTAGGCTCTGAACTAGCAGAGACTAGAAGCCAAGAGGAAGAGCAGGAAGCCAACACACCATGAAGTTGACACTGCTTGTAGGAATGCATGCTACCTGCTCCTTCCAATGCTCACACTTGAAACCTTTGAACGTAAAGAAAGTACTCCAAAGAACAACATCAGCATCCTGTGATTCCTCCTCCAAAGGAAGGCCAAATCCACCTTCTGCTGCAGTTCCTAGAACTTCTCACCACTCAGAGAGTGGCTTAAGCAATCAACACAGCTTTGCAGAGGGTAAAATAAAATGGAGAACCAATGGAGCAAACGGGTACCTCAAGCCAACTATTTCTGCCCAGGAGGACAGAGGTTACCTAGGTAGTTATTGATTTGTGAATTACTAAACCAAAATTCATTTTTTTACAGATCAACAAGCTGTGTATACTGAACACAATATGCACCTACAATGAATGGAAAGTGTGAAAAACTGTAACCAAATACGGTTTGTTGCACGAACAACCCTACTGTCTCTCAAATAGCCAGAGAAAAGCAGATTGACACTACCAATTTATCTTTTATTTTTGTCTTCCAAGTGGCATGTGCTATACTGTCATGTGGCATGTGGTGGCAGACATGGGGTTTCCAGACCGTCACTATCCAAGGCTCAGACCTACGCAGTTTTGGCATCATGTGCCTTCAGAGCACACCCTAATATAGTTCTTCACCTGGATCCGTTTCTGGACAAATGCAACCTACAGTATCACATGTTCTTCGGGAACTTCAACACATTTAACTGGCAGAATGCTGAATTGCATCAAAACACCAATCATGCACACATCTTCATTCTCTCACTTTGGGACAGAAGAGTGTTTAAAGGCCATAGCAACTAAAGGCCTTGTCCTGCTTGGGGATTACAAATTTAACAAGCCTTGCCTGCCGACTTATGGGAATATGCAAAGTCTCACAATGAGAAACACGTGTTAACATGCTCTAGCAGCCTCTGCCTTGATCCTTTAAGAAAACTGTCTACACAGATTATATTCTTTGCATATCGAGGATAAAGAATATTGCTGTCTAAACTAACCTGCTGCACATGCCCATCGCCTCATCCCAGAGACCTGGGAGGCTCAAAGCAGCCACAACACACTTAACTCCTGCTTACAAGTGGTGAAAAGGAATGTGAGCCTTGGAATTCTGAAGGCTGCAACTTGGAAAGCTGAATTTGGTCAAAATAATACAATTTTCCATGACTGAGGCAAAAGTAGAAAAAGAAAACGGGCCCAGAGCAAGCATGTCCAGTATGCAACAGCTTAACTAAATGGCATTTCTGACCTAAATATCACATGGCTTCTTGGGTGCTTGAAATCAGCAAACGTTCATGTAGTTTTTAAGACAGAAAGCGGTTTAGAAACAGAAAAAGAACCTGGTGTCAGAAAAAACCAGAAAATTGGGCTGGTGCAGTACAGTGATTAGAGTGCCAGACTCCAGGCAAAGAGACCGAGGTTTAAATCCTTATTTGGGAACAATAATAATAGCCACAGCTTTCGGATTGTGCAAAGCATTTATGTACATTACCTTGATCCTGTCCTTACAACAGCAATCCTGAAAGATAAGCAAGCATTATTATTTCCATTTTGCAGATATTCAATATAACTGAGGCTGCATGAAAGTGGCTTGCCTAAGACAAGGAAGAGCTGAGATTCAAACTATAGAAGTCCTGATTCACAGTTCAGTCTTTTAACCCAGCGATTTTCAATCTTTTTCATCTCACGGCACACTGACAAAGTACTAAAATTGTCACGCCATCAGTTTTTTGACAACTGACAAGGCACACCACACTGCTGGTGGGATGTTCACATCCCCCAATGGCCTCACTAATAAATGAGCTTTCCCCAGACTAACAGCTTGTCAACACCCGCTCTCTATGAAGCCATAAAGTTCACAGGATGATTTTGGGCCTGACTCCTATTCTCAGTCTACACCACAAGGCTACAGCAAGGATTTAAAAAGGGGGAGAGAACTACATAAACTGCAAAGACACATCTAAAAATGTAGTAAGTAAGGAACGAGTTAAAAATTCATAACAAAGGCAGCATCTTGACATAAAACCAGAAGGACATGGGAAACCGGGTGTCTGAGGTATAAAGGGCTGATTGTAGCAGACCACTGGATTGGAAATGACTCGTAAGCCTAATGAAACAAAACTTTGGCA
Source organism: Lerista edwardsae (assembly GCA_029204185.1). Classification (NCBI taxonomy): domain Eukaryota; kingdom Metazoa; phylum Chordata; class Lepidosauria; order Squamata; family Scincidae; genus Lerista; species Lerista edwardsae. The sequence continues at coordinate 17,703 of JAJKFI010039237.1, read as the reverse complement.
GTAAAACAGAATGAAAGGAATGAGACAATAAAAAGATGGGAACAAAGGGAGCAGAGTTGTTTCAGCTTAGCAAAATAAGCTCACTTTGTTGTTGGGAAAAGCCAAAGCCGATTAGGATAAATCAGTGACTAAGCAGAAGTCTTCCCAACTAATTACACAGCTCACCCTGTATAAAGTATAAAATTGCAAGTCTCAGAAAAAGGACTGAGTTACTTTCACAGGAGTTCTGCAGACGAAGTGGTACCTATGAAAAGGTGAGGAATACCCCTTTTAATAGTAGCAGCTTGCAGCTTTAGGAGGGCAGAATGTCTGTCCCTGAAGAAGCTTGTTCACTTTAAGCTGCTTGAAAGTTTAAGAGGCTGGAGGATGGATGCCTATGTTCTCTCATACACATTACATTTTAAATTCTTTATGTATTCTAGGCACAATACCATGGGAAATGCAAGGACGTCCAAGCAAAGTCAGGGATTCCCAAACTCATTCCCTGAATTAATACTATTAAGAATAAAAAAACAGAGGGCCTAATAATGGCTGCACAAGAATAGGCATTAAAAACAAATGAAATAAAACCTAAAGTAGAACAACAACAAACAGCAAGTTGTTGACCACCTGAAACAGTTGACAACATAAGTAGTTGCTGCAAAAAGATGGTGCAAATGGACTACAAGCAAAGGCATGACAAGGTAGCAACAATGATACATTGGAGCATCTGTAAAAAATACAAGCTACCTGCAGCCAAAAACTGGTGCGACCACAAAATTGAAAAAGTAGTTGAAGATGCAAAAATATTATGGGATTTCCTCCTACGAAGAGACAAACATCTACCACATCAGACATAATTGTAGTCGAGAAGAAAGAAAAGCAGGTCAAAATAATAGATATAGCAATACCAGGTGATAGTAGACTAGACGAGAAAGAACTGGACAAAAAATACAAAGAAATTGAAAGGTAGAGGCAAAAGACCAAAGTGGTCCCAGTAGTGATTGGTGCCCTCGGTGCAATTCCAAAACACCTTGAAGAGCACCTTAGCAGCATAGGAGCCACAGAAATTATCAATCAACTGCAAAAAGCAGTTTTACTGGGAACTGCTTATATTTTGCAACGTTATTTATAAAATTAAAATAGGGTAAAAGCCCAGTATCCCAGGTCCTTGGGAAGGACTCAATGTCTGGATAAAACAAACCTGTCAATAACACCAATGTGACTGTGCAAAAATATAATACAGCATATTTTATATACCACTTTCAACAAAAAATGTGTAATGAAGTCGTCTACACAGCAAAATACATTTTTCATAAATCACTGAATTGTAATAGCAGAAGAAGCTATCTGGAAGCATACCTATATAGAAGACGCCTTCTGCATAAAACCTCTGGTCTTTCTCAGGATTGGAAACACAGACTGACAGCAGCCCTCCAGAGTTTCAGACAAGGGTTTTTCCTAGCTCTACCCCAGAGAGGCTGGCAGAGACTGAACCTGGTACCTTCTGAACGCAAATAAGAAATACTCTACCACTGAGCTACAGTCCTTGCTGTCCATAAGAACATAAGAAGAGACCTTTTGGATAAGGCCAAAGACCCATGTAGTCCAGCTTCCTGTAACTCACAGTGGCCTACCAGATGCCTCAGGGAGCACACAAGACAACAAGATGTCTGCATCCTGTTGCCACTCCTTGCATCTTGCATTCCAAAGTAGCCTAAAGAGGTTGCACACACACCCCAATCATGGCCTGTAGCATTCAATGGACTTTTCTTCTGAAATCTGTCCAATCCCCTTATAAAGGCACCTAGTCCAGACACCATCACCACATCCTGGGGCAAGGAGTTCCATAGATTAATTACCCGCTGGGTAAAAAAGTATTTCCTTTTATCCGTTCTAACTCTCCCAACACTCAATTTTAGTGGATGTCCCCTGGTTCTGGTGTTGTGTGAGAGGGAAAAGAGCTCTATCCAATCTATCAATCCCATACATAATTTTGTATGTCTCAATCATGTCCCCCCTTCAGGCGTCTTTTTTTCAAGACTGTTTTCTATCACACATACATACACCTCTGCATTTATTAGTATTATAACATTTGACTTTATTAGATTAATCCAGTGCTGTTCAACCCAATGGGGTTGCAAAGTCTCAGTTGTGGGGTTGCAGTAATTTACAGGAATGAAAATGATTGAAGCTCATTGAACTAGAGCACCACCTGGTAAAGGGTGAGGCATCTGGAATACCCCTTCATGTACCAGGAGATTGTGCTCCAGTCTTGCTTAGGTTCTTAGCAATTGGGCTAAAATAGCTTTCATGAGTGTAACTTTTTCTGCTCTCTGCTCTCTCTTAACAAGAATATTTTGGCTATAGTAACAGTGCTAGGAGAGTGTAATAGAGGTGAGGAGTGGGCAGCAACGGGGTGGGGTGGACAGATAAAATCTCAAGAGGATGGCAGGATCGACAATGGATCCCCAGTCACATACTTCTTATTTATTTATTGGGGTCGTGGCACAAAAAAAGGTTGAGACCATTAGATTAATCAATTTATAAAACTTTTGATTAGCTAAAAAGGTTCAATTTATTGGGTTCAATTTATTTTAACAAGTCTAAATATTTTTAAAAACTGAAGAGGGCAAGCAAAAGACATCCCCTTTCTCCTGCACACAAGAGAGAACACTTCTCCTAAAGTATGCCTCCTCCTCTAAGTACATTTCTTGTCCCAAAACTATTAAATTTACATGGAAATTCACACACATTCCATCAATTAATTACCCAATTAACAGGCTAATATGTCTTTAGCCAGGTGATTGCCTTGAGTTTGTTATTATGCAAATGTACATTGCATTGCAAACTGAGATTAAGGAAAGACCTGTTGACTGAGAATGTATTTCGCTTTAGGGTCTCAATATAAAAGAAAGTTGTGGGGTTGGGGGGGGGGGTTATTCCAGTCAAAGGGGTACAATTTTCAAGAAAATGGGCCTTTTAAAACAAACACACAAAGAAAAATCTCAAAGAGGCACCAAAACCCACTAAATCGCTTGGATGAGCTCAGTCTAGTTGTCTATATTTTCACTCAGCATGAAACCACCAGATGGCAAAACAAAAATGATTCCTCAAGGGTGCACACAAGAAACAGGGAAACATGCATGCGGCAAAACTGTTATTAACTTCAAAACTAGATGGAGGAGTTTGGCAGATTTGACAATAACTAGGAAAGAAACATTCAAACGCTGCCATAATCCTTTAATAAAGGGCTCAGCGGGCTGTAAACATCATCCTGCCGGAATCGAAGATTATCATTGAAAAATAAAATGAGTGGTTTTGCAAAACAACTATCAATCCGGCACAATAACTATTTAGAAGTTTCCTCTGCTACAAAAGGAGGTATACACAAACTAGGCTTTCAAAGGCCACCCTAAAAATACAGGACGCCATCAGTGAATGAATCTCTTATAAAGCACCACTGAGAAGGGCGAGACTACATAAGTACAGGCTGGAAGACCACTGGCAGAGCTCATCTCACTTTAGGTGGTGGTTCCCAACCAGTGGTGCATGAGAACCTGACAAGTGGTCCGACGGAGTCTCAAAGAAAAAGTGCTTCAGTTCAGAGGTTTTCGGGGATGGGGTGACACTTGATGTCGCCAACATACCCATGGCATGAGGTCACCCTATAGGCCAGTCACACCTGCTCCAAGCCACGCTTGAATGCCAATCACTACCTGGGCCACCCAGCTCCAGCTCCAGCACAAGCTCAGGTGGCCTCAGTAGACACACCATGAAAGAGTCAGCTGGCAGCTGAAGGAGCACAAGACCTGCTGCTGTACTCTCTTGCTGGCTCACGAAGAGAGGAGAGAGGCATGTGATTCTGCAGCTGCCAGCCAGTTCTTATGAGTTCGTTTGGCTGCAAGGTTGGTTGCTGCGCCAGGTTGTGCAGCATCACTTGAGGGCCACACACCACTCTTCCAGATAGGGGGAGAGGTTGGATGTGGTCCACGACAATTCCCATTTTTGCCTCATATCAGTGGTCTGTGGTCTCCTAAAGGTTGGGAACGACTGCTTTACAGCAGTGGTATTAAAGTTTTTGTGCCATGTCTCCAATAAATAAAGTGTGAGACTGGGAAACCACCATCTATCTTGCCCTCTACCTGGGACCATATCTGCTCACACCCTACCCCGTAACCACCCACTCCCTGTCCCCATAATGCCCTCCCAGAAACAGTTCACTGAAACCAAATATTTTTAGAGCAGAAAAGTTACCATGAAGCCTGGCACTAGCAGAAGCTATTGTAGCACAATTGCTAAGAACCTGAGCAGGACTGGGGCATGATCTCCTGATACCTAAGGAGTACACCAGATGCCTGAACCTTTATTTGGTATTGCGCTAGTCTGGTGGCTTAAATCTTTCGTTCCCATAAGTTGCCATGACCCCACAACTGAGGTTTCAAGACCCCATTGGTGTCCTGACTCCAAGATTGAAGAACACTGCTTTAGAGCAATGTGAACAGCACCTAGAACAGACTTAGCATGGCATGAACTTAAAAAATACTGGTGAGCATCACTTCCTCTTGTGCAGGTCCAACTGAAATCAAATTTGATTATTTGATGTGTGGATCTGCTTCCTCCTCAGTCAGACCATTGGTCCATCCAGTCAGTATTGTCTTCACTGACTGGCAGCAGCTCCTTAGGGTTTCAGACAGGGCTCCTTCCCAGCCCTCCTGAGAGATGCTACCAGGGATTCAACCTATGGCCTTCTGCACATAAACTACATAAATGCTATACCATTGTAATTGAACCATTGTTACTGACACAGGAAATCCAGCTGATATCACCCTAACACCCATAATCCATGAGTACTTCTCCTGCACACAACCTGTTAAAATTCGTAAGAACATGATAGATTCAACTTTGAAAGATTCAACATGGGAGGAATTTTGCCTCAATCCTCCTAAAGGGGCTGCCAGCCTCCTGCTCTGCTACAAGTCTCAGTAACCAAAATCTGAGTGCTACTTCACCTTCTCTCATAGCAGAGCTAACTCAGATTCAATCGAATGAAAGCTGAGGAAATGTACAAGGATTGTATCCCCACCCCACACTCGGTTTTTTTCCATTTTTTTTTAACACAGGATGTCAAACTTGATCTGCCTTGAGGATCCTTTGGCATTCTTCTAACTCCAGTATGTGTATGACTGAAAATAAAAGACCAGGCAGCATGACCACCCCGGACTTATCAGTAGCTGGAGGTCTAGTTAGATTATATCAGCAGAAAGGAAGGAATATTTTATTTCTCCGAAGATCAGCTTATCTGTTCAGGTCAGCAAAACAATAGGTTTCTGGGTTGTGGCCTCTCTATACATGGAAGTGTAATATCAGAGGAAAATCGTTTGAAACAAAGCTATGAAAAAAAGCAGCTGTAAAACACATCCCATCAAAAGACAAATGTGCCAGAAGTCACTATAAAGTCATGTGCACAGCCACCTGTATTGAATCCAGATAGGTTCAGTGTGAGGAAGGCCACAAAACTGGAGCAAGCTTTGGGGGCCTGGGGAGGACACCACTACTGCAGTAGTCTCACACAGGGTAGATGCTACAGGAAACAGGAAACTGCTACCCAAACCAGCATGTTTTCTCTCTCTATGAAACATTTAGAAAACTTACCCTACATCCTAAAGTCATCACAGAGCTCAGTCCCCTGCCCCATAAGAACAGCCTCACTGGATCAAGCCAAGGGCCCATCTAGTCCAACTTCTGGTATCTCACGGTGGTCCACCAGATGCCTCAGAGCACATATGAACATCACTAGATGCTACCAATGCGGGTAGGAAAATAACACTGAGATATCATCAGGATATAGGTTTTAAGTTTTATTACATGATACAGAGAGGGCAGGAAGAACTCAATTCAAAGCTTATGCTTTTCGCAGAAGTCCTTAACATATGAGACAGCCTCATACCACTCCTATCGTCTTCTCTTATTGGCAAGGGCTCTTAGACTCTGGCAGAAGTCCTTTACCCACCCTCATATCTTGAGATACTCAAGATTGAAAACCAGAACCTCCAGCATGCAGCATGTTATGTGCTTGAGCCACTGAGTCTCGGTTCCACCGTGCATCTTGTAATGTGTAGTTCCACTCACAGCTCTTATAATCGATAAAAAGCCCTAAGCAACCTAAGCCACATCATGTAGCATGTGTGTCCTTTTTTTGCAAAAGGCTTCACTGACATCCAAGGGATCATGTCCAGACATCTAGACAATGAAAAAAATAGAAGTCTGATTTTTTTTATCTTTGTTCCCTGATTTTTTTGTCCAGTTAGCTCACAAATCCTTCTCCAAAAAAAGTGAACTACAGCCATATACATTCCAGAGACCCTTGATTATTTAAAACTAAAAAACAGAAATTCTAACCATACCCACACATTAAGTTCCTAAAGCTCACTGTCCAGAAAGTATAATCCTCCATCCCTCCTGTGTCTATGCGCACAATTACTTTAAAAACATTATCATGCATATCTTGCGTCAGACAAGATAAGAATGCACAAGTGTGCCCAATGTGGGAACACACTGTTAAACCACAAGCTAGTTCGATGGCTTGGGGCAAAGAGCATCACTTCGCTAAAAGCATAACATTCATCAGCATCACAAAAAAAGCATTTACTGATATAGTGGCTGCTTCTACAAAGTTATCTGTAATACCGATGTCTATATGTGCATATTCCACACCAGATTCATCAAATATACAATGAATACAAATACTGGTTGAACAGATCAATATGAGAAGCATTTGCCAGTATGTCATACAGTAAGTGCATATCCAGGATCCCTGAAAAGACTAATATAAAAAGAAGTCAGAATATGTTGTGCTGACCCTTGTTGGGACTCACCTTGCCAAACTGCTCGAAGTATTGCTTTACGTCTTCCACTACGGTATTAGCAGATAATCCACCTACAAATATTTTCTTTGTTCTTGTGACCATCTGTAAGAAATTACAAAACAAGGGAAAAAAGAGCATTACCCCAGATTATTCAAGAACAATGCCTGTCATAGACAGCGTTTCAGATGCTATCCTTAATCCCGTTAACAAAAATCTCTCTCTTCATGAAAAAGAATGCATGGTTAATTCAATTACATGAGGTAGTGTGCTTTGGTTAACTACTTTGATGGCTCGGTTTAGGCATTCACCAAGCCCAGTGCCCACTTGATGTTTTCTTAAGCATTTTCCATTTCAAGAAGGCTTCCGCTCCTCATCCGTCCCACCCCCATTTAAAACCAAAAATAACGTCATCATCAAGCATCAAACATTTCCTACAGCTTGACTACACTTGCTTCATATGCAGCCCCCAGACATTGTTTGTCTTCAATGATACACATACATTAAAAAACGACAACTATTTATCTATCCCAGGCTTTCTCCAAGTAGCTGAGGATAGGATATGTAAAGTGGTGTCTTCCAGACTTCTGACAGTTGGTTGTTACAGATGTCTTCTTACACCTGGGAGGCATATACGCCTCTTACACTCTAAAGGATAACATGAGACTGTAAAAGTCCATTCCAAAAATATAATCATGGGAAGAAAATAGGGGCGATAAAGAAACCACATACACTACCTTACATTTTTTTTTGGGGGGGGGGAAGGTAAAGCAAGCTTTTATTTAAAGTAGTGGTTCCCAAAATGATGGGTTGCGACCCACCAGGAGAACGGGAAGCAGAGCACTTTCCCTTAAAAGGAGTGGCACTGCAAGGAAGGTAGTAACAGTGCCGCAGCAATCATGGTCCTGCCACTATCAAGGGGCATGTTTACTTATTTGGGGGCAGCACTGGCCTTCTACAGGGTGCAAATTTGCTGATTGGAACTCCTGATTTTTGATCAAGTTCTGATAGCAATAAGTAGGGGGTATTTGAAAATGGTGTTATTTTTTCGCAGATTGCCTGATTTGAAAGGCAGAAATTGGTGTTTTTAGTCTCATTCCAAGTTCATTTTTACTCATTTTAAAAGCTTTAAAAATGTACTAGGTAGATGCAGCCACAGTATTATTTCTAATTGGAAAAGTAATCTATTTTAATTTTTGGAAAATATCTTGAACACCAAAGAGGTGGTGTTTTGTGTTTTATTCAGATATTTCACACCAAAAAGGTGGTATTTTGTGTTTTTACGCATTTTTAACAAAAACAAACACTCCTAGCATGTTTACAGCAGTGGGGATGCCTGCAGAAGGGCTGCAAGCCCCCCTGCACCCTGAGGAAGGCCAATGCTGCCCCCAGACAAGTAAATAAGCCCCTTCATTGCAGTGGCACCATCGCCACCCCCATCCCCGCAAAGACTTAGGTGGTTCTCAATGTCCGAGTAGGACTTTGAGAACCACTGATTTAAACCACCTAAAAATAGAACCACTATTTTTATTCTACCTTTCTCCTCCCAGTAGGAAGTTGCTCAAGGCAGTTCTCAATGTCACAGTACAATCAACAAACGATGAACAGAAGCAGACACACACACACACACACACACACACACACACACACACACGTCCAATGCAACATAACACTGGGAACCAAAGTAATCCTGTTCATAGCAGCAACCCAAAAACTACTCCACAAAAGCCAAATGAAATAGACATGTCTGATGCCACACATGCCCCTGCCAACCACAAATGATGTCAAGGGATAGGCCTTCAGATACATTGGTATTAATGGAAATCTATTTGAATTTTCAATAGGTACATTTTTAATAGGTAGCCACCCGCCCCTTGAAATGCACCTGGAAACAGAATGGAAACTAGGTTAGCTAACATAACAACAGTGTGTATAATCAAATAGAATACAAACAGAGTAGCCCAATTAATATTGCCTTCCACTGTCGGACCCTCTGCTTAGCCCAACCAGTCAAGAATGGATCCATACTTTCTGGGCATTGGGGATACGCCTGGGCTTCCACCCTCCACTCTCGGTAATCATATGTGAATGGGGAATGAAGCACTCACAGACAGTTCAGTCCACATTTGTGAGAACCCACAGCATGGTTTCTGGGTTGCAAAAAAAAAATGTACACCCCTAATATTTCCCACAAGTAGATTACATATTAAGAAGTCAAGTGAGGAGTGGCATTGACTCAAGTTTCAAAGCTACAGAAAATTCAAGAGCCTTACAAGGAAGGCAGAAGGAGGAGCACTTTTACTCTAGTTAAAAATTAAAAAAACCCAGCAACGTTTTAAAATAAAAACTGAAGCTGACAGGCAACATCTTGGAAGAAGCATTCCTGCTTTATCTTCACATGGGGGGAATGCCTCTTCTAAGATAGTTCCTTCTGCAACGAAAGGCTCCATTGAAGCCTTTCCTTCAAGGCTTTGTTTCAATCAAATTATTTTAATCAAATACAAATTTGCGCACATTGCGTCACTAAAACTTAATTGAATGAACTGACTAAGATTTCTTTCACTGGGTGACAGTCCTCATTATTAAGTCTGCATCTTCAGTCAAGCACCATACTTGCTCTCTATACATTCTTGAAGCCCCTAATAATGTTCCCTTCCAGCAGAAGAGCAAAGCATTCCCAAACAGAGCTAAAGAAATATATATTTATCAGGAAATGGCTGACATGCCAGGGCAGCCGAGAAGACACTTGCTTATTAAAAGGAAGCTGTAAGCTCCAGGCATATACCATGAAGACAGGGAAACCCAGACACTATCAATTTTACCAACTAAGTTGTAGCAGGTGATATACCAATATATTGTATTCCAGCCTAGTGGAAGAAAAGGCTAAAGGCTGTGTGTGTAGGACTCTTTCCAAGCTGGAAGTTTACTTTTTATAATCTTAAATATATTTTTGTTTGTGTACATATGCATACAAACAGGCACAACCACCTAAGTTTGTGCTATACCAAAATGGGGCTCCCCCCCCCAAATCAGACAACAGTTTCTTTTGCAACTTTTTTTACAAAGGACACGAAACAGCCTAACACAGACTGGACTGCTTTGTGGCTCCCAGATGCCATGAGACGCTGCGTATCTGATGGTAAAAACCAGCAGAATGGGGGAGTACTGGAGGGAGAGGGCAGAAACTGGACCGCTTGAGACTTTTAAAGTGTATTGAATCCTCAGGATGGAAATTAGAATTGGAGATAAAAGATGTTATCCTTTCCAGTGTGTGAAGTTGCCTTCTATAGAGTTGGACCAGTGGTAGATCTAAGCTCAGTATTGCCTAATCTGTCCCATAACTCTACACAAAAGAGTCAAAACTTGAGGGAATCAATTATGGGCCCTTAAGAGTATATGGATCCCCAGTCAGTGCCTGACCTGGTCAGCCCAACACCAGCACCATGCCTGCACATGACAAACTGCAATTGGTTGAGAATGCAGCTGTCAGTTTTGTACTACAGCAAAAAGACTGGGACACATGATTATGATTCTTCATCAGTTTTTTCCAGGCTCAATTCCAGGTGCTTCTTTGAAACATTAAAAGCTTTGAAACAGGGTATCCCTGCTGCCTCCTGAATGCACCTGCAGAACCTTAATATACTTCAAAGGTCCTCTCCATGATCCCCTACTATCAGACATGGCAGGTGAGCTTGAGGCTGGGAGCCTTCTCTGCAATGGCAGCCAATCCACCAAACATCCTGACGAAGAAGGTATGCTGGTTCCAAGGCCAGTGTATTTTTACTTAAATACATTTATAAGTTATTTTAAATTATGATTATATTATGTTGTACACCATTTTGAGCTTTGGATAACATGGGGTACAAATATTTTAAATAAATGCCTTAACTGTTGATGATGTTCATGTTTTGTGACTCCAATGAATTTGCAATTGAGAGTGATGTGACACAGAAGCTGCTTCTGTGGGCTGCTTACTGTCAGTCAGTGAATCCCTAGGTCTATCACTGGCTCCTTTCTCACCACCAGTGTATTTCAGGTTTTTATAGTTTAATTGCAAACCACTTTGGGAGCTTTTCCTGGCTGAAAAGAGCAGTATAAATATAAGGGGAAAAAATACTTTTCTATTATATTGCTTTGAATTATTAACCACTTTGACTACAATTCTGTTTTACAGAGGCAGAATTGGTAACAGTAAGCAACAAAAGAGTTTTACAACAAAACGCTGCATCTAACCAGTCTTGATAATGACTGACTCGTTTTCTTCTATTAAACGAGTATATAGGACAAAGCTGCTAAGCGCCGTACCTTCCGGTATAGACTTTTTGTTCAGCTGGTCCTCCAATTTTCTCTTTTCAATCTATCCCTTGCATTTACTCTTTTTCCTGTTTTCCCCCTTTCACCAGCCTCTTTTGTTTCCAGATTTCCTTTTCCTTCAGTCTCTCTTTCTATTCTGTTTTCCCCCTATCATCAATTCCTTGTTTGCCTGCATTCTCAAGCTCCCGCTTCCCTCTCTATGTGCCTCTCCAATCTTTGTGTCGATTTCTTCAGGGTAAACCTGCCATGAACCTAAGGAAGAGGCTGCTAGGCCTTGGTAGGAGTGTCTTCTCTCTTCCTTCACCCTCAATTTTTTTCTTCAGCTTCTTTTCACATTGTTGTGAGACTAGGTCCCACTGGAGGTTATGGTACAGTATTTGCTTCAGAGTAAACATGTCCAAGAAGCTTTTTGGCTGCAGAAAAGGAGTCCGAGCCTCTCATCTTCCCCTCATGTTTTCCAGCTTATTGCCCATGTCTTTGTAGAACTGTTCTGCAGTACCCTACAGGCTTTCTTCAGAGTAATTACACCCCAATCACACTCTAGAAGGTTGCAATGCTCACTTCACTTTGTTTCTAATTTTCTTGCATCTGAACTACTCGTTTTGTCTTTTTCCTTCCCCACCCAGAGTTCAAACAGATCCTGCTACTCCCACCAAACTCTTGACAGGAAATGACTGTGCTAAGCCAGGTTTAGCCTCTCTAAGAATCAACTTTCCATCTCCTTAACCTGTATATTTTTCCAGGCAGAACAGGTTTTTTGGCTCCTAAGAGGCATTTTCTTGGGAAAGTTTTGAAACTCTGAATGCCTCTATAGCAGTAGTTCCCAAGCTTTAGGTTGCGAGCCAATTTCAGGTGGACAGAGAAGCACTAGGGCAGCCATATTGAAAATATGGGAAGATGGAATGCTGGAAAGGGGGAGGGGTGTGTGGCTGTTTTGTTTGTGTTAAGGTTGTAAATAGGCTTCTTTCTGATTCACATTGCCATAGGAAAATGACATCAAAATAACCCATTTATTAATTATTATTATTATTATTTATTTATTTATTAATTTATTAATGCGGTCCCTCAAATACCCTGGGCCTGAGCCGTAAAGGGCTTTAAAGGTCAAAACCAGCACTTTGAATTTGGCCCGGAACAGAACCGGCAGCCAGTGTAGTCGCCGAAGCAATGGCTCGACAGAGTCAAACCGACGTGCCCCAGCAACCACCCGAGCAGCCGCGTTCTGTACTAGTTGTAATTTCCGGACCGTCTTCAAAGGCAGCCCCACGTAGAGCACATTGCAATAATCTAATCTAGATGTCACTAGGGCATGGGTCACTGTGGCCAGGTCCACGCAGCTCAGGTACTCCTCTGCAGAATTATCTATACTCACTCAGACATGAAACTCACTCAATATGTAAGCATGACTCTATGGAACTCCCTGCCACAGGAGATGGTGATGGCATCTGGCTTAGATGCCTTTAAAAGGGGACTGGACAGATTTCTGGAGGAAAAGTCCATTGTGAGCTATAGGCCATGATGTGTTGGGCAACCTCCTCTTCTATTTTGCAGAAGAGCACCTGCTTTGTGTGCAAAGGTTTCAGGTTCCCCAATACCCCCAGAGCAGAACAGATAAAAATTCCTATTCAGGCTTCCACTTAGTCCCAGAACATTGTTGCAAGCCAAGGATACACTGGAAAGCACCACTAGGCGACTGGGCATTGAACTGCACAGTACAATGTGGTTGCGCTCAAAAGCAATTTTAGACTATACACTGCAGTGTGTTTGGACCATTCCACCCGCAATCTGTTGATCACAGTAGAAATTACACACCAATCCAATTCCAAATGCTTTTGAAAAGTTGGCTGGGGGTGGATTCTTGTCCCCACCCCCAAACTCCCAGCCTAACCATCATTCGATGATTTAATTCGCTCTCTTTTAAATAAAATCACCCTAAACCGAGCAGCATTAAAATTCAATTATTCCTCTCCTGGCTGCAATCCACGGCTCTACAACTGAGGTCCAAGCATATATTTTGGTGTAGAAAATTGTCATTTACAAATAAGAACTGGCTGAAGCAGCCTTGTAACTAAAGCATTTGCAGGCCTGTCAGGGGCCTTTTGCATGCCAGCGTTTGATTTAATATCGGGCCAAGCATTTGGTGTCATATGAGAAAAGGAAAAAACAGGGAAGAAAGGGAGGGGAGGCAATTATTCTAAGTAAAAAGAAAAGTATTAGAACCATCAATTTGATATGCAATGTCTCAAGCAGGAGTGTGACTTCCTATTGGAAATGGGGAAGGAAGGTAAAAAGGAAAAGAAAAAAAGATCACTTTGCTTCAATGGCTATGGTCAAACAGATATTGGTAATGACAAGGAAATGCACAGCAACAACATCTTAATGCTTGGAAATGCATTGCGAGACATTAAATTGCTTTGGAAAGCAGCAAAAATAAAGGACAAAATTAAGTCTCGCACTGGCAATCTATGTTTTCCTGAAAAGACAGTTCAATTGCTTTGTTATATGTATTCCTCTGCGTGAAAGAATACATGTCATTTGTTGCCTTAGCAATTCTTTTCCCCCCACTGACAGGCCTAAGCAGAAGTCATCTTTCTCCTTCTGACAGAAGTCCAAGTCACTTCCACTACCCTCCATACCTCTCAGCAGGACAGTCAACCTATAAAAGCATAGGTATGATTTTTGCTGGGTAAGATCAAGGACACAGCTATCCTCAGGCAAGTATCCCAATTCCCAAAGAAGTGGGAAACCAAAAATCTTTGGAAAGCCCATAAGATCTTTTAGATTGTGAGCCCTTTTGGGACAGGGAGCCATTTAGCTTTATTATTACTATTTGCCTGTAAACCGCTTTGTGAACTTTGTGTTGAAAAGCGGTATATAAATACTAGTGATTGATTGATTGATTGATTGATTAGCAGAGAGGTTACAGCCCCCCGTTATTGCCCCACATCAATTAGTATGTAGTATGTCTCTCTTTACTACATACGTGACTCCCTATGGCACTCCAGTACATTCTGGGACAAAGAGGTTGGCCCTCTCTCATCCCAGCTCTAGACCAATGAAAACACAGCAAGCATGCTTTTCTCCTGAGATGTTCCCATTCTGTACCTTGTTAAGTCAAAGGAATACTAGCATCCAAAATTGGCATTTCTTCTGATGCTAGCTTTTATAAAGTTCTCAAACTTTAGAACACTAAACATTTGAGGCCTCAATCTTACACACACTTACCTGGGAGTAAAGCCCACTGACTACAGTGAGACATGCAAAAGATAGGGCTGAGACAAGAAAAATTGTGTATCTGAGGGCACAATCCTAACCTGGAGTTAGGCCAGCACAAAGCTCCAGCCCAGGAGTGTTGCAAATGCGCTGTAAAGCACAATCAGTGCACCATATACCTTGCTATAAAAGAGTTACCTTCCATCAAGTGAGGCCTTTCGTCCAACTAGCTCAGTATTGTCTACGCTGGCTGACAGCAGTTCTCTCTTTTCACTGAACTCTTTTCACAAAAGAGTTCCTCCCAATCCTACTATGAAATACTAAGAAAAGGGATAGAATGTGGGGCCGTCTGCCTGCAAGGTAGCTGCTCTGCACTGAACTTCAGCCTTATGGAGTCTTTTGTGCTGCCACAATCCACATTACTCCTTCCATCCACCAGCTAACACTTGAGAGCTAAACTCTCCTCTAGGCTGGCAGTTGGGCACCTGATGGAATTTCAAAGTTAAAGGTTCCATGTTGCCCCTGACAACCCACTATGTGGTGAACAATAGAATCAGACAGCTGGAAGGGGCTTGAAGTCCAAGCCCCTTGTCTGAAGGCAGGATACGGCTCCCAGGAAGAATACAAATCAAGCCTGTTAGTCATTGCATCTACTGAAGCAGGGCTACAGCAATGCAAGCCACAGCAGACTCGGGATCCCAGCCCAGTCGGGCCTAGCCCAAGATTGAAGCTGCATTCACCCTTGCTCCCAGGAGCTCAAGGAAGCAAACAGGATCCTCCCCTCTCGGCAATTTTCAGTGTCAACAGCCACCCTGTGAGACAGGTTGGACTGAGAGAATGTGACCGTGTGCTTCACAGAGAAGTATGGATTTGAACCCAAGACCTCCCAGTCAGACCTTCGAACCACTACACTATACTGGCTCTCTTAATAGTGTAGTTGGCACTGAGGTGGGTTTTTTCCCCCAAATTTGATCATAAACCATAAACTCTAATCAAAACAATGACAAGAGGAAAAAAGGACATTTTTAACTCCCCTTGGCTGGAATTTCTTCACCTCACCGGTCAGTCCTAAATTTCCCTTTGCAATGGCCAATATTAAAACATTCACACATGAGCACATGCCCTCAGCACAAGCCCCAGCCCTCAGAACACGAACAGAGCACAGCTCCGGTTGTGCGCGCTCTCCCTCTCCCTCTCAAAAAATATAAACAATAAGACATGACCTCAAATCTTGCTTGGATTCATTCTCAAAGCTTCTGAGTTTGCCAATATAACTGAGGGGGGTGAATATTACAGAGGGAGCCACAAGGACATTCCTGATTTTGAAGGACATGAGGCTGGTAAAGTTAGGCAGACTGGCGGCATCTCATCTCCCTTACCCATTACATTCACCTGGCCTTCTCTTCCCAGGAGTTTCAATTTGACAGGGCTTGTCTGGAGAACTAAAAAGGTGTAAAGTGCTTTAATCTGCATCACAAATTGCCAAAATTAATTTAAACTTCAGTGGAAACTAATTAGACCTAAAGCTAAAAATGTTTTTCAGAGAGCGCCTTCCCTCCATGCAGATCATAAATATACAGAGATAGATAGGTAGATGGGTATTAATGGGAGTATTCCACCTCGTTTGCCTCATCTCCACTTTTTGACATATCATTCTTGGGTGCTTGTGTCTTCTGAACAGTTTTATAAGTGATGGAGGGGAGAGAAGGGAAGAAATACACAGAGTTACATTTCATACTTCACTGTGCTTTGTGTTCAGAATATGACGCTACATCTGATTAACACACTAACGTGCCTTACAGGGAAAGAGATCTTTTAACTGAATTCCTAGGGCTTTGCAGTAGAACAAAAAACAGAGAGAGAGAACGAGAACAATTTTAACTCCCCATGGCTGAAATTTCTTCACCTTACCAGCCAGTCCTCCATTTCCCTTTGCCATGGCCAATATTAAAAACACATACTATAAGAGCAGCCCTGCTGGATCGGAGCAAAAAGCCGAGCATTTCTGCTTCATGCAGTGGCCAACCAGAGGCCTCCAGGAAACCCATGAGGGCACGAAGCAGAGCTTGGACTGACAGAAGCAGGCAGCAGATTTGAAGGAGGACCATCAGTTCCATCTGCCCACTTGCCTCCACTGCTCCTTCTCCTCGGGACTGGAAAAGGATAAAGGAGATGGAACAGAGGATCTGGAGTTAAGATGATGGGGGAGACTTGTGTTCCTTATTTCAGTGATAAATATACCCAGAAATCTGTATATAATGTATGTCCCATCAATCCCCATTAATTGGGCACTCTGGTCCTACAGATTTACTTGTCCAGGAGAAACAAGAGTGAGACTTCCCTCGTGCCATCTGCGGTCTGTTCTCAGCTATCTGGGGCTTTCTGAAGCTATCCATGGCATCGACGGTCACCCTGAAGCTAACCATAGCTAGCCACAACCACCCTGAGGCTATCCACAGCAATCAGCTGGGCCCACAGAAGTTATTGCAAGTTTTGTGTATGGAAGCAGGATCATTAGGGTGGGGGGAGGGCCTCACTACACAAGGGGTGACTGAAATGGAACAGAGTAGGCAATGATACACCATTTGGACCAATGGTCTGATTCACTGTGGTAGCTTTGTATGTTCACAGGAACCCAATCTATGGCCATACACTCCCTCTCTTCACAATACCTTGGTGAGCTGCACAGTGTGGCAACTGGGCACTTTAAAATGCCAGGCTGCTTCCAATCATGGGACTAACTCGGGTTTCATAATGGCTCTGTCCAATCAACAAAACTGATGCAGCTAAGAGTCTAAACCTTCTACAAAGGCCGGAAAACTTCAGGAGTAAAGGGGATGGGGGCACATGGGAACAACAAACATTTAAAGCAATTTACCTCCCTGCCAAACTACTCCAGCTGATTTCTCAAAAAAAAGAAAGAAAAAGAAAACTCGAACAAATGGAAAAACTTTAACCCTTAGCCTTGATTAATTTCATCTACATAATACAGATGCTCGCAGCAATCAGCTGCTGATGAGCAAGTCTTCCCTTAATCGCCTGAGAGAAGCCGAAGTCTGTGCAACACTCCAATTGGTTTTTTTCCACAAAGATGAGCTTTTCATCTGAAGAGAGCCCAATGAGCACTCAAAAAAAGGCAATAAAAAAAACTTGGGGCCGTTTTATGATCACAGTTTCTCATAAACAAGTTCAGACAAAAATGCTCCTCTGTATCCTGGGTGTCTAGAGATGACTATGGAAAGCATGGCCAAAAAATTCATAGAAACAAGATTTTTATCCTGCTGTCCCTCATGGAAACGTATGGAGCTCTCTCTCTCTCTCTCTCTCTCTC